>APFE030590676.1:0-18521 GCA_000404065.3 Pinus taeda
TTCATTTTGAAAAGAAATTTGTTGAGTATTGTCACTTTGAAAATAATTCAGATTTGCACATAGCTTTCTTATCATCATTCATACATTAAGGAGGATGAAAACAAATACATGCATGTGCATTCGCATTTTGACTGCTTGGTTTGATTTAGGACAGTGCATTTAGCATGTGGTATGTGCTCTTTACTAAAAGATTCTTAGCTTTCTTTCCTTAGTAGCCAGGATTTTCATTGCCATAAGAAGATTAAGAATTTGTTTATCATCTTAGATTGCATTTTAGGAATTGTATACACATCCCATGGTGAACCTGAAAGGAAAATTTTTAAGCAAGATCAACTTAAAATAAATTTAATGAATCTAACAACGCTTTGGAACCTAACGCACAACATCTAGAGGTCTAGGCTAAAGACATATTCCGGCATCGTAAAACCTGGTAATTGTTGTTTTCATTGTTGGTTGGGTGATTCCTCCACTCTGAGATGACAAGTGCGAGTGCGAACTTGTGCTCCCACGTACCATCGAGTATATTTTAGGAGACCATAATAGGCTGCATCCTTTATCTTTAGGAAGACGTGTCTACCGCCCTATCGATCGCAATGCACTGAACACAACATTCGGGAAGATTGACTGTCATACCGTAAAATGTATTTTGTAGTTTTGCAATTGGTTTGGTAATCCCCTCTGCCTAGATCTCCACAGAAGTCCATTTTTCTCCTTTTTAGAGTCCTTAAAAGAAAAGGTCCTCTGAGCACTTGTCACTTCAGGCTCAATAAAAATCGAAGGCGACTAGAGTAATATTTTGTTTTTTCTCAACTCTTTAAAATTGAAAAAAAAGTTGTGTCAAAGCGTCTAAAATTTATATTAATTGGAATAACATCACAAATTCCCTCGTTGGTCTTTAGGTTGAGAAAATGGAGTCTACCAACCAAGAATTCCCCCTTGGAGGAAATCCTAGTCCCTTCTCCTCTTAGGGAGATGTTGGTGCACCCCATATGGCCACATTGTCACTTCCAGGGTTAAAAATTGGTTTTCTTGTCTAGCTCTTCTCTACCTCTGTCGTTCAAAATCCCATAATTCCTAAACAGTGAAGTCAGCAACTAGATGACACTAGAGTTGCCTCCCAACCTTCTACTTCATCTGATTCTCCCTCTCCTCCTTTCTCTTCGGTTGATAAAGTTGATAAAGCTAAAAATCAAGTAACTGAGAAGAAGAAGAAGTAGAAATAGAAAAAGGAAAAGAAGAAAAAGGAACCAAAATCGAAGGGGGGCAACCAAGTGTCATCTAGCGAAAATCCTCACTCCGCACCGTCTAAACCTAAATCTCCTTATGTCATTTGCAATGGAGACCACTATCACCGAGATTGTCCCTACATCCCACGGATCTTAAGGGACTAGTCTCCTCATTTGCACAATCCAATGGTGTCAACCTCTGATGATCATGTTGAATGCACACCAACAACCAGTGAAAGTCAAGCACCTGGATAGAAAAGGAATCCCATATTTCCTTGTAAATTGTGTGAAAGCAATCATGTCGTCCACCGTTGTCCCTTCCTTAACGAAGCTAAAAGATTTTTGGATGACCATTCTGCTTCACTGCTACGGCTCCCTCCTGCATATAAAAAACTTTTGCCAACTCCACCATTGGTTGAAAATCCGGCTGGCCCGTCATTGTGGTCGGCCGAAGCATCTGTCATTGAAAATGAACCCTCTAAATCCATACCAGATGAAAGTCGAAAGGTCGAGATGGCAGTTGACCCAGTCTTGCCTTCAAAGTGTTCATCTTCGAATGATACCGTCACTGAAGAGAAAGAGAATGACACCGTTCAAATTCTTTTCGTAAACATAGACTCCAATGAACTTGGGGGCAGTCCACCCGTTCCTTATCGCAGGAAGGAAGTTCATCAGAGTCATACCTGGCCGTCTATTCGGTCCCACCTCCAAGCAACCTAGTCGTTTCCTTCAATTGGAATCTACTAGGCAGACCCCATTTACCAGCTAGTGTACCATTCAGAATCATTGTAAAAGCTTACATAATGGTCATGGCTGGTACCATCATCGATGAAGGGGCTTTTGTGAGTATCTTTTCCTCAACTGCTTGGAAAGCACTTGGTTCGCCATCACTTTTGCCTGAAATGAGAAATCTGACATGCTTTGACAAAGGAACCAGTCGACCTTTAGGGATCCTTCCAAATGTGCCCATTACTTTGAGAAGGAAAACCATTCACATGAACGTAGTGGTAGTTCAAGGACCCTTGGATTATAATCTACTCCTTGGATGTGACTATATTTATTGCATGGGAGCCATCGTCTCCTCACTCTTTAGAGTAATGCGTTTCTGCACAAAGGCAGAGTGGTCAAGCTCATGGACCAAATGTCATTCCTCGGTTCACACATCACAAATAGTCAAATACCATCCCTAAATGGTCTTTTCATGCAAGGAATGTCTCATCGATCTCCAATCCGTCCACCTGATGAGCGCGAGTGATTCAGGAGGATGTGACTGAAACCTAGGGGGCATGCACCCTGGTCTGTTTTGATAGGAAAACCTTGGGTATAGAGTGAATTTCCGCGGAGGATATATGACTAGTCTAACACACCCGTCCTCATAAGAAAATGGGATTAGGCTGGAATAAGATATATTCGTTAAAGTTATGTGAGTGGCATGCGTTTGCACCACTCACCTTTGTCTATTTCGGTAGACATCACCAAAGAAGCATTCGGTCCGCTTCGCAGGGAACTTTCATGGTAACCTAGGAATTTTTCGCTATACCTGGGGGCATGCAAAGCTTTCTGCATGCAAGCAAAGAGAGACTATTTATTTTTTTAAATTTGTAGGACCTCTAACCCTTTAAACCCGTAAGGTTGGTCGTTTCCTAGCTTGCATAAAGAAAGGATCTGGGGCAAAGCTTCAAAAGATGCAAGCCCCTTCAAAATGGCATCTTGAATGAGACATCCTTATCATACGACTGGCAAGCAGTGTTACTGCAGGGTTCAAGCTCGTTAAAGAAATAAAGCCCCCACGAGTAGTTTTAGCACATAGTTCAAGCTCGTTAAAAAATAAACATAAGTCATGAGCAAATGTTTCCCCCAGAGTTTAAGCTCATCAAAAAATGAACCAGTAAATAACCATTGTGAATGCCTTATCGCCAGCTTTTGAGCCTTGGTCGTGTTCTCATCGTCACCTCCACTCTATTTTTAGCCGATCATTGACCCCCATATGATTGTTTACCCCTTCGAGGAACATCTGCGAAGAGTGATTCTATTAGCCATCCTTCTGACACTGTTGTGATTGGAGAATTCCAAACCTTACCTGGAATCAACTGCTACCCAAAATCATCACTCGTTCCTCGAAAACGAGTCTTCTTTAAGCTCTTTTCAACTAACTCGTAAAATATGAAAAGATTGCTGAGCAATTGGCCTCTCTGGCTTGTTAAAGTCATCGTAAGTGTTATCCCTCCTCTAGATTTTAATGTTTTTGGATTTGAGGGATTATTACACAAAAAGATCGAGCGCTTGTCATGTTCAGCTCGTTAAAACTATCGAAAATTCATCCCTTTAGTATTATTTTACACTTTTTCGGACTTAAGGGATTACATGACGAAAAATAATCTTTGGAGTCTCCTTTCCGTTCCTTTCAGACTCTCTAAAATTGAAAGGGACGGAGTTATCTTTGTCATTAAAATTTTTAAAACTGAATAGCGACAAACTTGTCCAAATGGACGAGAACGAGTTTCACTATCATTAGGCTCGCTAAAATATACCGACAGGTTCAGCCGAAGGGCGGATTATAGAACAAGCATATGTTATCCTCCTCATGACAAAAATAAAGAGATACTTGTCAGCAATGACTGGGGAAAATTGGGAAGAAAACTTGAAAGAGCTTTATTGGTAGCAAGTCGCTCTTGAACATGACATTTTCCTTCTGCATCCAAGCTGGGTTGGGTTGTTCTATTCACTGGTCATCACCATTGGTCCATCACACCATCCATCTTTGGGGTTAACGTTACCAATCCATCGTCAGTGTTGCCGATATGTTCAAGAGAAGTCATTTAGACAATTCGCCTGTGTCTCACCCACTGCAATACATTCATGCTCCATTCTTTCATGACCACCACCATGAACCCTGTATCGTCAGATTGTTTTCACCTCCAAAATCATTTTATTCATTCCGTGTCATTGATGTGGGATTCATTAAGACCCTCCTGTGATGGGTCACTTCTTTTCAACATCAGCTCATTATCCAAGAAGTTGACTTAGGAACAACCCTTTCAGTACTTTGAAGCTTGCATGCCTCAATGGCAAGTTTCTCACTTTCGATGACATGTTTACATTAATGGCCTTCAACTGAGAGATTTTGCGTGGTGTTCAATGCCAAGTCCTTTCTCACACCACGTGAATTGTATTGTAGTACCTTGAGGGTCATTGTCATTATTGGTGATTCCTCTCGCGCCTGTTAACAACTTACATCAATGGCTGGTAATTAGGCAATGTCTTTCCATGTTCGAATCCAGAACATTTTTCACATGGTTCGACTTGTACTCTGAGTGAAGATTGAACAAGTTTTGAAGACCCCGAATCTAGTTTCATCCATCCAGGCTGTGATATATTTAGGAATATAAAGACATCAAATGTACATCATTGCCGAACAGATGATCATCCAAATCAAAGGATGATGAGTCTGAATCATTAGTCTGCCACACAGACGATTGTCTGTCCTATGTACATGAAAATGAATTTATAAAGCTGAGCATGGGAATGCTCGCCTCAGCTAGATCATGAAAAAATATGTTGTCAAAATAATGTATTGTATTGTATCTTATTACAGGTCGCCTCCCATCTTGAAAAAACTTCGGATCCTGATAGTAAAGCATTTCACCCGACATCAAAACGATTAACGACCTCATGCTTTAGGGGGAAACTGTTATAGAAATTTTTGGGCACTTCAACCCCAATCATAAATATCCATAAACTGAGGGCTCCTAAGTTCCTAAAAGTGTTTCTTCACTGCCTAAAGGAACAAGGTCAGCTGATTACATCATCTCCCATAAGTTCTCCACTAAAAACTACTCATAAATGGTCAAAACTGGACCATACTAAAACACCAGTGCAGAGGGTGCGATGCATATCACCTTCCCAATGTACAGGGTGTGATGCATAATGAATGGCCCCTCTGTAGGGTGTGATGGTCGGGAATGGACAAATGGTAGGGAAAAATTGCGAGGTGGAAGATCATGGAATCTTCCAGAAGCTTCCCCTCTGACACTTGCCTCTCTGTTTTTGACCAGGGATGAGTAAGAGATCATCATTCTCTAAGTGAAAGCAAGAACTATCAGAGAGAGGACACTAATCAAGATCCCAGAAGATGACTCACCTCCCTACAATCATCTATATATGGATCCCTCATCATAGAGATCCAGAGGTTGGAATTTTGTATCTTATAGAGAAGTGTTGTTGGTTTTTTGGTGTATATTCATAATGTTGGGTGATCTAAGCTTTACTTGAGGTGAAGAAGGACTTTCTTGTTGGAGGATGATGCTGGGTCAGAACATATGGTTGTAATCCTCTTGCTACTTTTCATCTTAATAAAGCTATTCAAGTTTTCCTCCATATTCTTGTATGTTTGTTTATATATACATTTGTATGGTTAACACACATCTAGTCTTGTGTTATTTATGAATATAGATCTTTGTTCTTCAATAGTAGTATGTTACTGTGATTCCACAGGTGCTCTTTGATGCTGGGCAAATAAAGAAGAAGTGACAAAGTTCTATCAAGAAGGAGAGGAAATCAAGCACAAGACTAAGGTTGGTCTCCTTTGTTCCACTCCTATCTATTTTCATAAAGGAAAGCGAAAGAACACTTTACTTTTTGCTTCTAAGATAGCTACCAGTCTTAGTGGGAACAGTAGCATCTGAGTGGACACTATTCCTAGTAACACACCCAAGACAATGTCACACACTCCCATGTGTATGGCAAAAATGTGGGTCTTTAGCTGATAATCCCCCATTTGAATTTTGACATTTTCACAACGGCCTTCACATTTCATTGTCCCCCCATCAGCAATTTTTGGACCTAGAATTTAGAGACTGCTCTAACAAAACAATGCACTGCTTCAGTGACTCTTTGATGGATAAATTTATGCATACTTCCACTATCAATCAAGACTACTACAGGGTGATGCTTAATAAAACCTATGATTTTGAGAGTTTGGGGAGAAGAAATCCCTACCAAAGCATGAAATCTTCCTCCTCTAGTTCCTCAAATGGTGGGGCTTCCTTCGATGAATTGTGATCATTAGCATCAATTTGAAAGAATTTGGGTTCCTTGCATTTATGCCCTAGGGAGTATTTCTCATCATAGTAGTAACACAATCCTTGATTTCTTCTTTCCACCATTTCTGCTAATGACACCTTTTGAACTTTAAGTGTTTGGGTGGTGCTTGGAGCCTGGGTGGGGTGACCCTTGGCTATGAAATTTGGATGAGTCAAATGGGCTGCTAATGCAGATTCTACTTCATAAGCTATCTTGCAAACATCCAACCATGATATTGGGTGTTGCAGTCGGATGTGGGCTTGTATGGCCTCTTTGAGACCATTGACAAAACATTCCAAGTAGAACTCATCTTATAGACCTCCTATGTGGAAGGCTAAGGCTTCAAAGGCTGTAATATATTCTTGCATTGTTCCTATCTATCGGAGCTTAGTAAGATGACCCAAAAAATTAGATTCATGGTCGAAGTGATCTGTAAGGGCTTTTGTGAATACCTGCCAAGTCACGGGCCTTCCATAGCAATGTTGATTCCACTTCCACCAATGCCATCTTTCATTATCCAAGTACATGCTACCAACACTTAGCTGAGTCGCATCATCTCTGATATGATTCAATGTTAAATATTGCTCCATTTGTGCTAGCCATGTGGCCGAATGAGAGCCATCAAATTTATACATGTCCAGCTTGGGTGGTCACGGCTGGGACTGTTGGTGATCTCCAAAGAGGTGAAGAGAATGGCTAGACTCTCCCTCAGTGTTTTCATTAAAAGCATATGCCTCCAATTGTTCCCCTGACTTGCCCTTTCTCATTGTGTCAGCTAAGGTTTGGATCATCTTCAGTAATACATCCAAATTTTGTTCAAGGGTGTCGATCTTCTCATTGGCCATAGATTGAGCTCTAGTTTGTACCATGCATCATTCCAGTGCACTTGTCATTACTATGAAAAAAAATAAAATTTGGGACCACTCAAAATTTTGATGCTAACAAGTGAATGGTATCACCTTTCTTAGCTCGTCAACCTGATTCTTATGGGCTAACTCTTGAATAAGCATCTCGGGAGGGTCTCAAACTTTTTTTTAACTTTGAAGGGAGTTTTACTCCTTGCTTAGAAATATTGCAGTAGTCGAATCCCAGAAAAGTAAATTCTGCACAATGTCCTGTGAGAATCACACCCAGGTATAGGGCCCACACAAATAGTTAGACCTATCGGCTAACCCTCAACTGCAGAGTATGAGTAGGAATGTGGTAGTGATCAAACCCTTGCTACTAGATATGAATGGTGGATCTCATTATGGTGACAGCTACAAAACTCAAATGGTTAGATATGAATGGCAGAACTGATTGTTGCAGCTGCGACAGAGCCCCACCTACTGGATTTGATTTGGCAAAGATGATGTGTGATCTAGAGAGAGACGAGGGAACTATGGTCTCAAGGAGTGACATGTGCTACAGATCGCAATATATATAAGGGTCTGATAATAGTACTTGGCTCAATTTTTCAGGGCACTAACCAAGGAGGATCAACCATACCCATAATTGTACAACCCGACTACCCTATCATACGGACGAGTAATCTCCTCAAGTGCTATTCTTGGTGTACTGTAGCAGCAAGACAACTGATGGTTTATCTATGGTGAGGTTTCAAGAGATCCTAGGAGGCTTCTAATATACTCAGAGGGTACTTGGAAGATAGTTTATGCGTGGTTTTGTCTAATGCACTACTACTCGGAGGGGTACCCACAGGGGTTACAAGGGAGTCCAACAAGCATGACCACCTCTTGTATTTCCTGCATGCATGCCTCACCAAATCCACAGATTTATGCACTTAATGACAAATCCTGTGGTTTAAAGACATCGGAACACGTCTCTAGCCAATTTTATTTTTTTTTGTTGTTGCTAAAAATGGAAATCCCATCGGCCCTGGAAAGTGCTCTGATACCACTTGTTATGCTCTTAACCTGCGAGAAGATACCAGAATACCAAATATGCAAAGAAATATACCCAGAACACAGAACAATAAGAAATAACAGCAAGTATTTTATTATTCAAAAAGGAAAGCAATGTTCACTTGCTTCTTTGAGGGGGCAACCTCCAATAGGGTTGGGCTTAATTAAAAAATAAGACATGATGCTCCTCGAGGGGAGTCTCTATCCTTTATATAGAATTCATACATGCCATATCATGGGTCAATGCCATGGTTCTTATTAATACCATCTATCTAATACCATGGTCCATTTGCAACTAACTATGGTCCCTTCTTTAAATGCAGGTCAACCACTTACAATTATTAATATGGGCTTTATTGACTCTTTACTTAACTATAACTATGATTCGACCCTATTACATAAATAAGGGGGTTAGGTTTAGACCCTAACACTGCCAATCTAATCTTAAAGCTATTCAAGATGTGGCATCCAGTAGACAAAAATATATTGTTGGTGCACTTAGAGTAATACAGGACCCTATCATAGTTCCTCAATTTTCTTGTCCTTTAACTATCAAGGCTTGGCAAGTCCCTCTAAAAGCGAGCCCTGAAATGTTTGATGGAATAAAAGGCCATTGATGTCATCCTCTATGAAACTTTGGGAAATAGTGATTTGATTGAAATATTATTGGATTCTTTAGCTCTAAGGCCATTTTTTGTAGCTTTTGATACCAAATGAAGATTAGGAGACCTAGCAATTAGTTTGAATCAAAGATATATACAACATCTTGGATATTGGTGAGTAGACAGTTTTGGGAGTTGACCTTTATACTGTTGAGCTGGTGATGGAGCTAAATATTTTTAATAGTTACTACCATGTCAAGATAAAATGGCCTTCTTAGAAATCCTTATGGCACAATCATTTATGAATGCCGAAAATTTGGTTGTGGGGATTTGAACTTCTCGATGGGTGCTTAAGAAATATAGGGACCTCGTGCTCATCCCGATCTCCTCTCCAATTTTTTCATTCATCTCTTGGATTGTCATGAATTATGTTATGTGCACCTTGTTAAGTATAAACCTACCTAGAGGAATTAGAGAATTGGAAATGCGATGATTGCGAGGATGATAGATTGTGTTCTATTGCTTTAAAATATGTTGGAAAGGCTCCCTCTTTTTTATCAATGGGTTTGTGTGGGGGGTCAGTTTGACCATCACCCCATCTTTTTAGAGCTTAAGGGTGATTTCAACAAACCAAGAGGTCCATTCAAAGTCAACTCGATCTCACTAAAAGGTGAATCTTTCCAAAATATTATGAGGGAACACTAGATCCCTTTTAATACTGAAAATGGTGGTTTTTCTTTAGCCTAATTTGCAGATAATCTAAAAAGAATAAAAAAGGACACTATGGAATGGTTTATCTCCAAAAAACAAAGGGATGAGAAGGCTCTTAAAAAATATGAACAAAATTTGGAGTAGTTAGAAGATATGAAAGGACGGGTTTAATATCATAGGAATCCAAACAAAGGATCAATTAGCTTGAGGCCGCCATGAAAATATTAATGGAATAAAAGGAGGAAACTTGGTGGTTAAAGAGTATAGTGATATGGCTTAAAAGTGGGGACAAAAATACAAAATGTTTCCAGCAATTTACAAAGGGACAACAAGCCATTAATACAATATGGGATTTGGATGATCTGAATGGGGTTAGAATCGCAACCTTTCAATACCTAGACAAAATAGGAAATAATCACTTCATATATCCTTTTAAGCCTCCTTAGGAAGCATCCTTAGTTGAATTTATAGCGTTGGCTTGAAAATTTCCCAGGTTCACAAAAAATGAAGTCAATCATTCACTTATGGAGCCAGTGTCTGAAGAAGAGCTTTAGAAGATTTTGCATAGCTTTAAATAGGACAAGAGGCTGAGGCCTGATGGGAAACTTGTAGATTTTTTCTTAGATTTTTTTGAATTTTAGGGGAAGATCTATTAAGGGTGGTTTAATAATGCATACAATCAGGGAGAATGTATTATGAGTTCAGTTATACCTTCATAGACCTCATTCCAATTAATGATTCCCTGCATACTTTTAGAAAATTCAAACTTATTTCCTTATGTAACAATATTTAGAAATTCATTACTAAAATCATTGTTTCCATACTGAAGTCAATTATGTCACAGAATATATCAAAGAAACATTTTTCCTTTCTGGAAGGCATGCAAATACATGAGGTTATATGGGTAGCATAAGAAAGCATTCATGGGCTAAAGACTAAGAAATTAAAAGGTATGGTGCTTAAAATAGACTTATCAAAGGTATATGACAGGGTCGACTAAATCTACCTTAGAATGTTCATGACTCAATTGGGATTTAACGTGAGCTTCATAAATTGGGTCATGTGTGTTATTACCTGTGTTTCTTTTGTAATGCTTATTAATGGGTGTACCTCTACCTCCTTTCATGTTATATGTGAACTTCGTCATGGTTTTCTGCTCTCATATTTATTATTTCTTATGGTGGCTAAAGCATTGAGTAGGTTATTATTTGATGCAAAAAGGAGGGGCAACCTGAAGGGTGCTACAATGGCCATTGATTTGGAAATAACACATATATTTTTTGTAGACAATATTCTTTTGTTCTATGATGGGTCCATAAATAAATTAAATCGGCTTTATCTCTATTTGAAAAGGTGGCAAGAATGTTGATCAACATGTAAAAGTCTACCTTATCTGAAGTTGGTTTATCTAGAAATGGGTCTAGAAACACTCAAAATCTATTTCGTTTTCTTTCACTAATAATTTTGATGAAGGTATGGAATACTTGGATTTTCACTTAAAGCCCAATAATTACAAAAATGTCAGTTGGATGTGGTTAATTGCAAGCATAGAGAAGAGACTAAAGGTATGGAGTTTCACATGGATTTTAAGGGAAGGCAGGTTGATGCTCATAAATTCTATATTGGAAGCCATCCCAGTTTATAGATGATGTTGCCTTGGATTCCAAAAGGGATCTTGAATTATGTCTGTAAGATTTGTTACAAATTCCTATGGTTGGTTTAAAGAGATGGTTGAGTCTTCCCCTAGGTAAAATGGGACAAAATTACTTTGCCTAAGAAATGGGGAGGATGGGGCCTCAAAAACACGTTTTCTTTTTCTAAGGCCCTGGTAGTAAAAGTAGGATGGCAGTTGTTGTCAATTGATAGCCTATTGATAGAAGTAATATATAGGAAGTATATTTCTCCTATTTCTATTGAGGAAAGGATGAGGATCCTAAAAAAGTCCATGAAAAATGTTTCTTTTCTATGGAACATTGTATTATCCTTTTCTAGTGTGATAGAAAAAAGATTGGCTTAGAAGATCAATTCATGTGAAAAAGTTAGAATAGGGGCTGATCCGTGGGAAAGATGTGGTGAAAAATATTTTCTTCCATAGTAGTTGGTGGATCTTCTAAATTCTCAAGGGAAGTATACCTTGAATTAGGTGGTTGATATGGAAAGATAATATATATGGGCACAAGTATGGGTTGATGCTTTTCAATTGAATCTTCTAGAAGAATGGCATGGCTAGTGGTAGAATTACAAAATTGATCTTAATTATTCACATGTCAAACTGAGGGACATGGCCAACACATTGAGTTGGGTTCATTATCCTCTAGGAGAATACTTGCCAAAGCTAGGACACATGTTTATCAATGTTGACAAAGATTTAGAAGGTCCAACCCAGTGGTGGAAGAATTTATGAAAGTTAAGTTTTCTGGAAAAATCTTTGTTGTGGTGCATCTTATAAAACAAAATTCCAACAGGTGAAAAATTAAAAAAGAGATGATTTTTTGGTCCAAGTTGGTGTACACTATGTAAAGGTGTAAATAAATTAGTGGAACACCTTTTTCTTGGTATGCCCCTTCACTACTGATGTTTGGAATATTGTATTTCAATTGTTGATTTATAAAATACCATGGATATTCCACTGGACAATTCGTCACAACAAATGTGATAATAATATATTAAAATATTGAAATTTTACAATATTACAGTTTATTAAACTTTAAAATCTATGGTTTTAATTGTAATTAGTGGATGCACATGAATGGAAATCATGCAAAAATATAAAGAACAAAAAAATAATTGCACACACACAAGACACATGATATGCTCTATAGGAAACCCTTTCAGGAGAAAACCCAATTAGAAGGTGAGGCCGCTTCACTCTCTTTCTCTGTTTGGAAATATGGCTGCAGGTACAAAGAAGTAATGCTTGTTCTTTGTGGGTTGCTATAGTGCACATATCTTCTCTGTGTTCTCTACCTCCTATCTCTCCTAGCTATCTTTTCTTAGCTATGGAAAAAATTCTCTCGAAAGAATGGAATGTCTCTTCCTCTTATTGGCCCGGTTATAACACAACATGATAGCCTACTAGTGGTTAAGTTTGACTACATCAACTCTTAACTAGAGTTACAAAATATACTCTTCTAGACTCCTTTACATCACAAACACGTGGCTATCCCATTTTCCATGAATAAAGCATGATCCCGAACTATAGGTGTGAAAACATGAAGGTCAACTTCTTAGTGGCATAACGTTTGCATACAAACTCCAATTGACACACTTCTTATGTCATTGGAAAGGGCTCTATGTGTAGAATATCATGAAAATGTTTTGTACTAAAGAGACAAAGTTTTTCCAACAAAAAAAATTGTTTTATGCCTCAATATGCTCCCAAAAGGTTTCAGACCCCGTTTTGCCAAACTAGGTTCCGCCTGTAAAAATGTCTTGTGAGTTGATTCCTCCACTTTTTCCACTCCAAATGCATTGAGATGGATGTAAAACAATATAATGATCCAATTCAGATCAATCGATATATTTAATTTTATATGGTGGGGTATCTCTTGTAAATAAGCTTGGAAGCTAAGGGTATAACCTATCTCAAATTCCACCAATCTTATCCAAACTCATCACTAGGTCAACCTAACATGAGAACATTAGGAATCCAATTCCATCCAATGAAGGAGAATACAAAACCACACAAGGAAAAAAATAGAAAAAAGGTGAAAAGGGTAATGAAAATATCTTGGAGGAATTGGGAGATATTTTGGTTAATTAAGGGAAAATCAAGTTGATCTTAAAGGTTTACTCTATCACCAACACGCCCATGACATAAAATTCATCTCTTGGACTATTAGAGACCTAAATTGTAAAGGAAATTAGAGGCTCCTTAAGGGAAAATGGCACTTTGAACACTCTACCTTCATGATGATTCAGGAAACCAAATCTTGAAGTGATGTAATCAATAAAATAATAAGTGAATGGGGCATATATTGTAATTCAACATCACTTTATGCCCAGGGAAAATATATCAACCTAGCCATAATTTGGAATGTCTAGGAAGTTCCTTTATTATTTTTTTTGTTACATCCAAAATCATCACTTTCAAATTCAAACTCATCAACTCGATTGAGACATGTTACCTATAAAATGTATATGGACCACCAATACCAAAGGATAAACCCATTTTCCTCCACTCAATTACCAACACTAGTAATCTTCCATCCCACTCACCGTAGATTTTAGTTGGAGATTTCTTTTTGAAAAAAAATCCTTAGAAGAGATTAAATGTGGTATAAGAATACTTGAAGTTGATTCTACTCAGTTTTAGGAAAAAATGGTGATCTCTCGCCTGGTTGATCTAGACACTATAAATGTTGCCTTTACTTGGAACAATTAGAGAGGAGGCTCCCAACAAGTGGCCTCCAAACTAGATCATTTCCTAGTATCAGAATCAATCATGACCTGAGACATTTTCTTGGAAACCTATGTTCTCTCTAATCATGGCTTTGATCACTAACCTATATGCCTCAACATTCATATCAAAACATGTCCTAGGAATAGACCTTTCCTCTAGAAAATTTTTGGTTCCAACATCCTAACTTCTAAGTCAACAAAAGGACTTGGTGGGAAGAATAGGCAACTTTGGGAGGCACAACAATGTACAAACTACAAAAAAAAAACAAGTACATACAATCATAGCTCAAAGTCCATAATAAATAAAAATTTGGCAACACCTTGATTTAAAAGAAAAGACTGGAAGAGAAGATGGAAAATATACAATAGGATGCCATCCTCCATGGTAGATTGGAGAAACTAATTAAAGAAGAGGCTCCCACTCTTACCCATCTTGATGAATGCCAAAAGAAAGAAGAACTACCATGGAAAATAAAATCAAGGGTATGATGTCTCAATGAAGGGGAAAAAACATGGCATTCTTCCACAAAACTATGCTACAACATCACCGCCATAATTGCATTTCTTCCCTTAAAAATCAAGGACTCAAATTGAAAGGTTATTAAGATATAACACAAGAGCTAAATTGTTACTACCAAGATCTTCTAACAGAACCCATTCCTAATAGACAACATTTAATACAACATATTATCAAGCATATCCCTTCCTTAATAACATAAGAACTGAACAAGGCTCTTCTTAGGGAAATATCCTTTGAAGAAGTGAAAGCAAAAATCAAAGTGATGTCTTGTAACAAAGCTCATGGACTAGATGGGTTCACAAGAAAATTCTTCCAAAATAATTTGTTTGTCATCGAACAAGACATTTAGCAGGTGGTTGAAGAATCTAGGTAATTGAAATGTATTCTAAAATCCCTATATCTGACCTTCGTCGCATTGGTGGTAAAGAAATACAAGGTGGAGGACCCAAACGAATACAATCCCATTGTATTATCCAATGTCATATATGAAGTTATTACTAAAATCATAGCTAATTGGCTTAAACATCTCCTTCCATAGCTTATTTCACTGAAGAAAATAGGCTATTTTTGAAGGATTTCAAATCATAGAAAAAATCATGGTTTCACATTAAACTATCCACTCTTTGAAGACTTTTAAAACCTAGCACTTTGTGCAAATTATATCTCTCAAAAGCCTTTAACAAGCTCAACTAGAAGCACCTCTTTAGCATTCGCAAGGCCTTTGGATTTGAACAAAAATGGATTAATAGCTTGCTATCATCAACTTTATTCTCCATTCTCATAAATGGCTCCCCGAACAACCCATTCAAATCCTCTTTAGTCATTCATCAAGGAGATACACTTTCCTTTACTCTTCATATTGGCAGAAAAAGGGTTGGGAAGAGCCCTCAAAGAGAAAGAAGTTGAGAATAAAATAAAGTGACTTTGATTATTTGGAATGGATCTCACACTAACTCATCACCAATTTGTTTATGACACCATGGGCATGGGTACCCCAAAAATCCATGAGGAAAAGAGCTTCACCTAAGTTCTGGATGAATTCTGCCAAGCTTCATGTATGGAAATAAATAAAGCAAATCTCAAATTTTTTTTTTATTATAGATATAGATATATATATCTTATTCTTATTGATACATAGTAATAATCCTCAAGTTCCAAATAAGATAAATCCCATTGAAATACTTGGGTGCTCCACTAGCTAATAGCTCCCTCAAATGGAGTTATGGGAAGAACTTTTAACCAAGCTTAACATATAAGCTAGTAGGATGGACATTCCACTCTCTAAATGTAGTAGGGAACCTAGTGCTTCTTTAAGCCCTCCTTGTCTATGTCTACTCTACACTCATTCCTCTAGCCTCAACTCTAAATAAAATCTATCGACTACAATGTTATTTCCTCTAGGGAGGATCTAACCTAGAGAAAAAATGGTCCTTAGTTGCATAGTACAAACTTTGTTTTCCAAAACTATAGAAAAAGTCCTAGGAACTAAAACATGGTGGAGATGGATCCAAGGTGGCTAATTTCCATCAAAATGTCGTTGTCTACAAAAATATTCCCCTCACACCCCTCCCTAGCATCTCATCCAAATTCACCTTTGGCCTCTTGCTAAAAAAGGAATGCACCTAATTTAGAAACATTACTTTTAGGAAGTTAGCGATGGGTGCATTGCTCTGTTCTAGGAAGATTCATGGTGTTATGCAACCAAGTCACAAAAATATAGATCAATGACTTAAAAAATATCCTCTTCGAGGGGGAAACCTCCTTTACATTACATAAATGAACAATTCGTGGATGATACAAATGACAAGACCTCTTTTGTATATTGGAATCTAAGGGGTCACAATACAATTAGAGCCTACATAACAATAATAATGTAAGGGTACAGTAATAAAAATAGTGGTATTCTATGGGGCATAATAATAACAATATGGGGGCTACATGAGCACAACAATAACAATAAGGGGGCTATACTAACAATAGAAATAAGAGGGCTACATTAGTATTATAGGGACCTAACATGCCCATCTCCTTCAAAAAAGTGTTGTCCTCAACACTTGAGTAGTTATGGATTATTCTGTATAAAATTTTCATCTTCCCATGTGGAATATTCAACAGGTAAGTTCTTCTACTTAATGAGATACTATGCAGTTGATTGATTTTGTCACTGTTGGGTTCTTATTTCCATGACTGCTTGAAGATCAAATATGATTTTTCCTTCTTTGTCAAGTTTTGGCAACATTGTTTGAACTAGAATATTGTCACTGATAACCTTATTTAAGCATGAAACATGGAAAAATGGTGTACTTGGGAAGATGCAGGAAACTCCAATTTGTATGCCATAGTACCAATATTTTGCAACACCTTGTAGTGACCATAGTACTTTGGTGATCATTTATCGTCCTTCTTAGCTTGCTTGAGAGACATTTTTTTACATGGTTGTAGCCATAAAAATACTTAGTCACCTACATCAAAAATTCTTTCACTACAATGCTAATATGTTTGTTGTTTCATTCGATTATGTGCCATAGTGAGGTTATCATTTAAGAGTTGGAGAACTTGTTGTTGATCATCGATTTTATCTTCCACTGCTTGAACCTTAGAATTTTCTCATAAAGGTGATGTGATGTATGGTGGATGATATCCATAAAGGGCCATAAATGGGGTCATTTTTGCTGCAATATGGAAGGAAGTGTTATATGACCATTCAGCTAGAGGTAACCACTTGACCCATTGTGTTTGTTTATCATATACAAATCAACGGAGATATCCTTCCAAACATTTTATGACTGCCTCAATTTTTCCATCATATTGAGGATAATAAGATGCGTTATGAGCTAATTTAGTACCAACACAATAAAATAATTTCGTCCAAAAATTTCTAGTGAAAATAGGATCTTTTTCACTTATTATAAACTTTGGGTTTCCATAAAGATTTTGAATTGTTTCTATAAATGTAGTAGCAACTGTATTGGCTTTAAAAGGATGAGATAATGCACAAAAGTGTGCATACTTGGTAAATATATCAATTACCACCATGATGACACTCTTTCCTTTAGACTTGGGTAAACGTTTGATAAAATCCATTGATACCTCCTCCCAATGCTGACTTGGAATAACTAAAGGTTGTAACAAACCCAAGGTCTTAATTGTCTCAACTTTATTTTTTTGGCAAACCAAACATTCTACCACAAACTTCTAAATATCATATTTAAGGCCATCTAAAAAAAATTCCTTCTTGACCCTATGGTAAGTTTTAAAAATCCTGAGTGCCCTCCTAAGGGAGAGGTGTGCAATTCCAAAAGAATATTTTGTTTGAGTTGGGAATTATTAGAAATATATAAGTGATACTTGTACCATAATGAATTAGTTTTCCACGTAAATGTATCAGATGTACTGGGATATTTTTGAAAATTTTGAATAAATGACCACACCTCTTCATCATTCTTCCATTCATCCCTTTCTTCAGTTATCCACTCAGGTTGGATAATAGAAATGACACAAAGCAATGATTCCACATCCTCATCCTTTCTTGAGAGTGCATCTGCAACAACATTTTACTTCCCTCTTTTGTAGATGATTTCAAAATCATAACCCAACATCTTTGTCACCCATTTTTGCTTCTCTTCTTAAGATAATATTTTTTCTAAAAAGTATTTAAGGCTATCATGATCTATTTTTACCTTGAAGTGTCTTACCATTAGGTAAGGTCCTCATTGCTTCAATGCATGTAGTATTGCCAACATTTCCTTCTCATAAATAGGTTTGTGTAGATACTTTCTTTTGATTAGATGACTGTTGCGGAGGTAAATCCCCTCTGTGGACAAAGGCGATCCCACTAGCCCCACAGGGGTCTAGCAACAATCATACACGCTGCATGCAAGTTCCTAATAGTACAATTTAAGAGTCGTTCAGAAAGACCAACCTGAGATCCAACGCTGTTTGCTGTGGGAGAAGTGTCGCTCCTGTCCTCTAGCTATGGCCGGTCACTATCCTTGCACTCCACGCATGGACACCTGCACAAATGAAGAACAGCCCAAAACAAGCGTAAAATCCAAAATCGTACAATTATATATCA
>APFE030590686.1:0-26522 GCA_000404065.3 Pinus taeda
TCATTGAGATTATTGAGGTAAATAAAATTTAAAAGATTGCATATGTTGCCCACTGTTTTTAGCTTTACATATTTTCTCTTATTCAGTTATATAATATTTTCCATGGTTAGAGTGTTTATTGTTTCCAGCTTTTCCAACAAAAAAATTTGTTGGAACTTTTCATAATTAAAATTTGACTTTAGCTATTCTAACAACACACAGGTTCATTTATCTGGAGATTTTTATTTTAAATATGAAAGAAATGAAATTGAAATTTAAAGTTTGTCTAGCAAACAAATCAAAACATTTACCTGGACATTTTCATTGGAAATATGAGAGTAAATGAAATCAAAATTTAAGGATGGTTTGACTTATGAAACTCTGTCATTTTACATTTAAATAGAATTTAAGAAATTGTAAATGTTTCTAATTAAGTTGATTAGTGAAAACTAACAACATTTATGCATTTGTATAGATATATTTTATTATCTTAGATTTAAATTAAACTTTTGGAAGTTATACATGTTATTAAGTAAGTTAATTAATGAAAACTAACCACATTTATGTATTTGTATAGATATATTTGATTTTAAGGTTGTCTTTCTCAAAATAATTCTGTGATTTTAATATACCATAATATTTAAATTTTCTTTTTTAGATCCCATATTTTATTAATCAAGATTAAAAAGATGCAATAAAACAAAATGATTTTAAGTAAGGAAAAATGACATTTGGAATGAAACAAAACAAGGATAGTTAGTAAAAAGTTGCTAAAAAGGTTTAGTAAAACCTTTAAGTTAGTAATTAATTGTGATAAAGGTTTTTAAGTATTTTTGAAATTGTCATCAAAATAGTGGAGTGGTTAGTGAAACCTATTGAAGTGGTTAGAGCAAGAGTGGTTAAAAATAAATAATTATATTTCATAAAAAATCAATAGTATATATAAAAATAGAGTATAGTTAATATTTATCTAATGATGTAATTCATAAGAAAAAAGAAAAAATTTGTCAATTATAAACTATTGTTTTTTCAAAGACAAAAAGAATTGCATGAATTTAACCATATATTTGGAGAAGACTTATCCTAGAGGGACGATAGATTTTATTATTGATATATGAATAATAACAAATTTGTAATATAAAAGTTAAATTACCAAATTTTAATGATGCTTAATTTTAATGATGCTTAACTTAAATTTAAATTTTATAATTTTTGTCAATTAAATAATAAATAATAATTACATAAAATATATTTTTTTTGTCCACAAGATATAATTCTCACAACAAACTATAAAGATAAATAGAATGGAATGAGCAATTAAATAGCTATAATTATAATTAATTTAGGAGTTGTGTTTCAGTGTGAATTTTTTACTTTACTACTATGGTGAGAGGAAAGCAAGAAAATATGTCTAGCAACGGCGGCCGCGTCAAGATGTTCGCGTCAAGATGTTGGCAGAGGAGTGGAAAGAGGCGTGGAAAGACGTTAAATGCGACACCTACGTTGCCACTCCACTCTCTCGAGTGGCTCGAATCGTAGTTTCCTTTGCTTATGAGGAAGCGAAAAGAAACGGAGGTATTCGAAGGTTCCAGCAGCAGGACTCGCGTCAGTGACAGTGTCTCATATTATTCCGTGACCGCTGGTATTCAGGATATGTTGCTGCAGGCTTATTGTGAGTTTTTCAATACAATTATTGAATAGTTTTGAAGTCTGAATAGTAGTTGTTTTTATGGGTGGCAGGTTGACTCAGATGTAGAGTCAGTCCGGAAGAATGATAGATTATCGTTTTAAACTTGATTAATCTGATGTTTGTATGTTATTTTTGAATGTGTTGAGTATGATGTGGCTTGGCGTCACTCTCAGTTCTAAATGCAAAATAGTAAATAGTGAAGTAAGGAATTTTTATTTAGTTGGAGAAATCAAAGGCCATTGTGAAGGTGAAGGTTTTTGCATGGCAATTGTGCATTTTAAAATTGTGATTTGGGTTTATTTTGGAAGTTTTTATATAGTAAAAGTATTACATTACCTAGTCTACTACCATAACAAGTTGTCATTGTGAATGGAAAATAGTGAGTAGTTGTAATTGTATGGAGATATTGGGATTTGGATTCGTTTTGGAAGCTTTTATCTAATAAAAGTACTACATTACCCAATCCTCTTATCGTAGCAAGTTGTAATTCTAAATTAGCTATAATTGTGACTGGTAAATAGTGAGTTTGTGTTTTGGGACAATGGAGCTATTGGTGTACCTCCTTGCAAGCTTAGTTATAGTAGACTTTTATTTTTGGTACTCATTTATGGCTCTTCAAGTTTACTGGAAACTAAATGAAATTAGTTGCCTAGCTATCAATAGCTCAAATCCCTATTTCTACTTAGGATTTTATGAAAATTTATGGTTATGAGCATCATGTAAAGAAATTTTACAAAATATTCTTGGTTAGTCCCAATTATGAAATCCTTGGTATAAATAATGGCTCAGTACATTCTCAAACACTCATTTTGACTATTAATCCATGTGTTCATGGGATTCTTGCTTGCCTTCACTCATTGTTTTTCTTTATGATCTTAAACACCCTTTTTCATGAAAAAGAAAACCTAAATATCACACCATTTACTATTAAGTTTTGTTATAGCTATGTTTCTAAACTTATGTTCAATTCCTATCAATTTTATAACAACTCTAATGACATCTCTCTAGAATTGAGAAAGACATGTTCTCATATATTTACAATTGTTTCCTTTCCTCTGCTTGATTCTATTTTACCACATTATTCATTATACTCCTTTCTCTCACTTCTCAAACTCTACTTACTTACCCATCTCTTTGTTCCTTCCAACACTTCTTCACATGTTGGTCATGTTTATCTATTGTAAGCCTCTCTTTAATCCTCTCCTAGATGTTAGAGGAGAAAGTTCACTCTAGTGTGAGGTAAGACCAACCTTGATCAATCACTAATACTAACTTCCACCTCATTCATTGTTGATGCCTCTTGTATGTTGTGAAACTTTGCACCAAATCTCTATTGCTTGGGGAAATCTCTCCTCTAATAGTTTTCTCCACAATCCAACACCACTAGGCTCCTTTCTACTAACTATGATTTTTTGATGTTGTTCACTTTTGGTGAAGTTATTAAACCTTCCCCCCTCTATTCCTTTCTAATATGGTCAGGTTCTCTACCTTCCTCTTTTTCCTTTCTTATTTAAGCTAGCCAAGACTTAGATATTATGCTTAGACTATTCATAAAAGTGTTTAGTATTTAGAACAACCTTCCCCTGTTGGATTCATCTTATTCTATTTTGTCTCAATATCCTTGTTGTGAAGGGGTGACATACCTCTAGATCTTGGTCTTTTGATCCTTAATGTAAGGTACATACCTTAGCAACTCCACTAATTTGTTGGTGTACTCTTCAGGTGTCATCTACCAAAGTTTGTGTTTATAGAACTCCTTCCCTCCAGTGTCATAATATTTTTCACACAAGTACTTCCCTTGAAAGTAATTTTCAAACAATCTCCATGCTACCTCTCTCTCTCCCCTTGATTCATTTTATATTCTTGAAATCCTCCCACCATATATCATCCTTTCCTTTTAGACTAAAAAAAACCACCCTCAAATTCTCTTGACATACAGATGTAGCTTGAAGTAATTTTTAGTTCCCAAAATCCAAGCCTATACATCTTATGCTTTCTATACATCTCCATCAAAGGTTGGGACTCTTGCTTTCTTAAATTATTATTGCATGTAAGTCTTTATCCCCCCTTCTTTGCACTGTCCAATGATTGGCTAAGACTACTTTATATTCTTTTTGGAGAGATGAGCAATTTTATTCCTCAATTTGCATGTATTCTCCTATATCTTAATTAACTTCCCTCTCATTTCTTATCATCCAATTTAAAATTTTGGATATCTCATGGGTTTTATTAGGCTTGTTCTTGTAGTGATGGATAACACCAACCTTATGTTGTCTTTTTCCTTGTAATTTTAATAGGATTTTCCACAATATAGCATTTACTTGCTTGTTCCATGAAAATCTTATCATTTTTTGCCTTTACAACTTCTTATCTAAGCTCTTACACTTCTAAGAGTTTTAATGAGTTTAGGAGTGTCTTTCTCTTTGATCTTTCCAACTTACTCCTCTTGAGACCTCACAAAGTCATGTTCATACAACTTTGTTCAAAGCTACTACTCATAGCAAGTTGTAATTGTGAATGAGGTGTAAATGTGAATATTAAATAGTGAGTTTGTGTGTTGAGACTATGGAGCTATAGTTGTAACTCCTTGTAGGCATGGTTACAATTGACTTGTTTTATTGGTACTCAATGATGGCTCTGGTTTGATCTTATTGTTGATTTCTAAGTGTTTTTTTGTAATATTCCTTAACATCATAAACACTTAGAATGTAATTCTAGCCAATGGTACCCCCAAAAACTCCCTAGACAAAAGGTTGTAATCCATATTTTTAATAAAAAAAAATCATTACTAAGTTATCCATATGTGTGAATATTTTTAGAATTTGTACTTATTTTATGAGAACTTGCTTTCCTTCAATGTCATATTTTTAGGGACTTTTTTATATGATATAATGTACATATGTACATGTTTTCTTTTTGTTGTTGCAAAACAATTTAAATGTTGCATTTCTATTATGTCCTTTAATTCATTAGATTTTAGTTTATTTATTTTATTTGCTATAAATAATTTTTTAAATAGTAACACAACATGCCCCAACCACATTTATTTCTTTAATGAATAGTATTTTCAACAAAGTACTTCGATCAATTTGTAAAGATCTTAGTTGATGATATTATAATTTATTCAAAAACATTGGAAACATCAACAATTATTAAGAATAGTGCTAAATACACTTAGAGATCATCATTTGTATGTAAAATTTAGTAAATGTGAGTTTTATCAAAATTAGATTCAGTTTTTGGTTCATGTAATATCTAAAGAAAGAATTGCAGTAGACCTTGAAAAGGTCAAATAAGTCCTTGGTTGGAAATAAGTCCTTGATTGGTTAGTTACCAGGGACTTGGAAAATACTCAATCATTTATGGAAAACACATGTTATTATCATAGGTTCATAAATGGCTTTTATAAGTTGGCTTATCTAATAACATCCCAACAAAAGAACTAAGTTAAATTTATATGTACTCAAGAGAGTTTTGATTGACTAAAATATTTGCTAATTGTTGGTCCCATAATTAAAACTTTTGATCCCAATAAAGACTAAGTAGTGTGTACAAAATCTTATTTAGAGAGGCTAGGAGTGTTAATGCAAGACAATTATGTTATCCCCTATGAGTCTAGAAAATTGAAGGAGCATGAAAAGAACTATGTCCCTTGTGACTTAGAGTTAGATACATTAATTCATGCTTTCAAAAATGTGAAGGCATTATTTTTAGTAAAGAAATTCATGTTAATAACTAATAATATTAGTCTGATATATATATTTTTAGTCAACAAAATTTAAATGTAAGACAAGAAAGGTGGATGCCATTCCTTAATGAATTTTATTTTGAGATAAAACATATAAAATGAAAGGAAAACAAAATATCAAATGCACTTAGTGGAAGTATGAATTATATTTGTAGAATTAATAGTAGTAGCATCAAGATGGATATCATTAAACATGTTAATGCAACAACTTAAGAATATCAAGAATATAGAGAGATATAAGAAAAAATTTGGATTGAAAATTCTCCAAAGGAGAATAGACTATCCTCCAAATGGCTATAATTTGCTCACATTTAAATGTAGACTTTATATTTCAAATGTGTAGAGGCTGAAGCAAGTGATTCTAGATGAGAATCATAAGAGGGCTTCTTCACTTACACAGGTTACCAAAATCTTATAACAACACTTACAAACGAATTTTATTGGCCAAGGATGAAGGCATATGTAGTAAGGTACTTTACTAAATGTTTTGAGTGTCAAAAAGCTAATGTAAAACAACAACACCATGAGATACTATTAAATTAGTTGCCTATCCTTGAATGAAAATGGGATGTTATTTCCTTAGATTTGATAATAGGGTTACCTAGAACCATAAGGAAACATGAATCTATAGTGGTTGGGATTCATAAAATAAGTAAAGAAACCCATTTTATTGGTGTCCAAGTATGTTAAAGATGGAAATTTAGCTAAAGTATTCATGAGGGAAATATTCAAACTCTATGGAGTACTACAAATAATCATTTCTCACAAAGATGCAAATTTCACATCAAATGTTTAGAAGGAACTTTTTAGAGGGTCACAAACTCAATTAAATTTTAGTATTTCCTCACATCCTCAAAGAGACGGATAGATTGAAAGAACTAATCAAATCCTTAGAGATATGATTTGTATTTATGCAAGGTACCTACCCACTAAATGGCACCATTGGTAAAGTTTACATATAATAAAAGTTATCAAGCATCTCTAAATATGATTTCTTTCAAATTAGTTTATGGATGGGAGGGATATATTCCCTTCAACTAGAGTCATCGAGAGTAAAGATTGTTTTTAGAAAGTGATCTCTTAAGAGAGAGGGAGTGAGTGGTTAAACTCTTAAAGCTAAATTTGAAAACAACCTATAACACCCCCATCCCACATATTACTATGATTTAATTGGAACTCCTAAGATAGCTTAAGGAACTTGAACGGATGAAATGACAAGTACACACATTTAGCATCACCAATAGTACTCCTAGGAACTCTCCCAACCTCTCAAGTAACTAGACCTTGTATTTCAATGATTTTGTTTACCATTAAACCCCTTGAAGCTCCCTTGATATGGTAAATCATGTGCCTACGAGACTCTGGAAACTTGGAGAACATGGGTATGAATGCATCTAGGGAGATTTCTGCCCATTTTTGTGTATGTGTCACAGATATTTGAGCCAATTTTTCAGGCCGAGAGCAGAGTTCACTACCCTAATCTCAATGACACATTTAGGAATGCAAGATAACAACAAAACAATGATATTAAGTCAATTACTTGAGGATTTAATTGACTTGACCCTAGTTGTCATGATAGGAATTTCGTCAAGCATGTCACAATTATGAAATCTAGTGGTTTAAAGAGCACAAATGGCATAGGGGTCTCATAATCATCTCAAAATCACCAACAAACATTTAGGCCTCAACACATTAGCTATACTTTCATCCATTAGGCAATATATACATTGTTCATTCATTTATAAGTAAAAACATAATGGGATCCATACATAGCCATTGCTATAATACATGTCCATAACCAAGATAATAACAACAAAAATACCAAGGAAACAACAACCATATAATCCACATATGAACCATTATAATACTCATGAATTAACAAGGAGAAATAACATCATATTAATGATGCAAATGCTAACAAGGTTTGAGACTTCCACGAACCACCTCACCATAGACATGGGTGCACAAAATCTCTCTTCACCAAGTCACCCCATTCCAATTCCAAGCATGCATGTGGGATATTATTAGATAAAAATGGATCAAAAACATCGAGGGCTTACAAAGGACAAACCACCTCAACCCATCAAATATTGATTCCACCTCGCGATCAAAAATCACAATACCATCATGAGATTGGTCTCTACCCAAGCCTTCTAGGGCTCGAGAGTGCTTGTTCCAACCCATGCTTCTAAAAATAGTAGCTCAACCCACAACTTACTCTCAGCTTCGAAAGTGTTTGTCCAACCAAGGCTTCTAGGACTAGTAACTCAACCCAAAAAGGGGTTCGAGATCATTTCGACAAGCAAGGCTTACACGGCTAGTAACTCAACCCAACATGTTACAGCTCTTTGAGAGCATTTTTCCAACTAGGGCTTTGAGGAACTAGTAACTCAACCCAAGCTAAAGGAAACATGAGAACCAACTCGAAAAATAAGGAAATGAGCCGACAAAACCATGGATATCGAGGAGATGGAAACAAAAAATCCACTGTCAATCGAAGGAATCGTCCATGACCATGACAAATAATGACCTATAAACCACATGCATATGCCATGCATGCCAAAACTAGTGAGGAAAAGATACATAAAAATGAGTACATGCAAGAAAAATTCATTGCTACTACTCATGGCATGGAATCTTATGCTTTCCTACTCTTTGTTTGCCTTCTTGCACCAAAACTCCAAGTATGCCACACACCTATAAGAGTTCTCCAAGAAAACTCTAAGTGTCCAAGAGTATGAGAAGAGGAAATAGAGAGAGAGAGCTCGAAAATTTAACTAACAAAAGTTTTTCAATTGATCCTCAAAAGCCCTTTTATTAATGAGGCCTCTATTTTCTTCATTTTCCATTATTTTCATTCATTTTCCTCCTCACATGCAACATGTGACCTTTCACCTCCCTGTTCTCCTAATTTCCACTACCTTTTATAAATAAATGTGCCAAAATTCCACTTTTCCTTCCCAAAGCATTTGCAATTACCTTTGCCAATTTCCTTAGCCATTAATTAATTAGCACTCCTCCCCATCACAATGCTTTTTCCCAACATTAAACTTGGAATAAGTCTTCCATCAACCATGATTATTTTTCCTTTATTAACTTTTATTAAATGGAATTTTCATGAGGGTTGTTACAAAACCCTCCTCCTTGGGGGAACACTGCCCTCGGTGTTCAACAACACCTACAACCAACAAGGCTATTGTAAGAAAAACATACTACCAATGGATCTTTAGAACTTAGCTTGTTGCAGTATTTATAACATGACAACATAATAAGTATAACTTGATAATGACATGACACCCATACAACTTATTAGATCTATATAACATAGCTTATGGTGGTATTTACATCCATATACATAGGTGCATATACCGACCATCATGAAAGCATGTACCAAAAACATATACCAAAGATATATAGCTCAACTAGCAAATAAGGAATGATACATAACCTACATCTCATCTCACATCTCCCATGTAGCTTCATGAGGCCCAAAGTGCTTCTATTGGACTTTAAATGGATTCTAATAATATCATAACAAATTTGATACCCACTAAATTTTTTAAATGTTGCGCTTTATTAATGGGAATTATTGTGTGTCTTAAGTGAGACCTTCTTGCCCCTATAATATGGAATACATTATGACATTTGCCACCAACACAACAAATTTAGAAACATTTCATTAAGCTTGAGTCTATCATAGAGCCAACATACAAAAATGGGATATAATTGTCTAAAATCTTTGAAATATAGTAGATGAGTTAAATTAGGGTTTAATGAGTGAGGGGCTAGGGTTTAACTTACAAAATGCCTTCAAGTGACTTGAATTCTTTTAACCCTCACCCTAAATTTTCCCTAAGATTATTTAGGGATGCTAAATATTATTGGAAATGGGTTGGTAAAGGTAGAAGGTGGAATTAGGAAGAGGTGCTTGAGGAAAAAAGCTTATTTTATTGGTTCTTGGGAAAAATGGAAAAGAAATGCTACTTTTAGGAATTTTTTGGCTATGTTAATGTACAATTCCTACCTCACAAGACATGAATTTGTGAGTAAGTCATGATAGTAATTTAAGTAGTTAAATACTACTAAATTAATTCCTTAGTGTATAGAGGAGGATATGGTATACTTAGCCATAGTAGGGTACTAAGCTCTCAATACTAATCTTGACATTTCATTTTGGGATGGAGGTGGTGTTGCAAGCAAAAGACCTTACAATTATAGAAGGACTAGACCAATTTTGATATTAGAAAATTAATAACATTGTTGGGTAGAGTATATTTCTTGAGTGCATCTTGAAGGAGTTTATAACATATGTTCTAATTGAGATAAATCCTTTCTTGGATGGCAATGCATATTTGAAGGTGTCCATGATAAGAATCAAAATAAAACCTTTCGTGTGATTTCTACATTGATCATTATATTAGGAGATCGTGGTGGAAACTAGAGCCATCCTAACAATAGTTGGAAAATGAATACACTACCAATTTTCCTGTATGGCACAAAGGGATGTTAAAATGTATGGTTCTATGATTTTGTGTAGTTTGATAAGACAAGTTGTGTGACAAAAAATAAGCTAGAAAATACTACTCATTTCTACTAATATCATCTATCTTTTTCTAGAGAATACCCATAACCATTTCACCTTCATTATTTCAAGCATACGAAATATTATTTTTACTTCTTAGATGATTACCAAATAAAATCAATTTTATCATACAAATGCCCTCAAAATAACCATTGAAAGAGTCCAAGCACCATCTTACAATTTTTGTTATAGCTAGAGCAAATTCTTCAATAAGAGACCCACAAGGACCTAAATATTCAATTACTATTGCATCCCAAACCTATAAATTAGAGGAAATAAATGACCACTTGTTATGTAAATATGAAATTTGCTTTAATTTTTTTTTAAAAGTAAATGCATTTCCTCCATGCTAAAACAAATATTCTTTCCAACATAATAAATTTTATTTAGTCTAAGTTTTCATGATCAATGTCAAGGCAATGAATGGTTGCACTTCAATATGTCGATAAGTGTAGAGATCATTTCATGAATATATTATAGATTTTTCATGGAATTTTTTTAAGCTCTATCAATTTTCTTTTCTAGAATTACCTATTAGTGCTTATGTCAACTCCATCAAGTTTAAAATAGAAATGTCAAGAGGTTATTTTGTGGTTCGAATAGCGAGCTACGGAGAGCAATTTGAGACAAAGTGAGACTTTGCGCTCAACACAATAATGTTTTGACAATGAATTGGTTGGGTTCCTAAGTCATATATAAAACAAGGCTATCTATGAGGGTATGATAACTAGGGAGTACAGAAATGTGCTAGGGAATGTTACGTAGTACAAACACATGGTAGATAGTTCAAAGTAGGGAACGTTTTAGGAGTGAAATTTTGCAAATCAGCTTTTTTTTGCACATTTCCTCAAAAACAATATTCACCAATTTCATTAGAAAATTTCCTACTTTTTACATATATCTGATTAAATGAATGATATTCACCAAAAATTCCCAATTTTAATAGTAAATTAAATATTTTTATTGAATATTTGGCTACATTCTATACATATGAGCTTTCAAACCAAAATAGTTGCCTAAAAAATATAGGAAAATATTTAAATCATTAAAAAATACCCTCGTTTAAAGGCATGTTAGGCTTGCTTAGACATTCCAACTACTAAGGTGTGCCAAGATGTCTCTATTTCCAAGAAGTGTTAGGGAGTGCTATGGAAAGACAAGGGAGCACTAGGTCGAAATGCATGGAAATGAATGAATAAGAGTGTGTGATAGGGAGTGTCAATGAGTTCGAATTATGATAAGGAGGAAGTGATGAGGTATGCTAGGAAGTTCTAAGGTATGCTAGAGGCCAAGATAGCATGTAAATATGTCTTAGGTTCTAGGATGTGCCAACCAATGTCACAGAGTGCTAGGGAAATACAAGGGAGCACTAGGTCGAGGCATATTAGAGTTCAACATCATGTGAGGGAGTGCTAGGGTGTGCTAGGAGGTGCTAAAGCCTACCAAGGAAGGAAGATGATTCTAACACATGCCACATAATGCCAAGGGATTGTTAAGCATGCCATGTGCTATCACATGTCATCATGTAAAATATGTTTCTTAGTTTTTTTATGACCATAATTAGACATGAGCCTTGTCTTTGTAACTTGTTAAGTGGGATAAGTTGTGGTTAGAAATGAGTAGTCTAAGATGAGTTATAGGGAGTTCTTAGGTGAGAAAGGCATAGTCTAGTTGTAGTAAACATAACTTGGTTAAGTTTTTGTAGTTGAGGTAGGCCTTGATTGGGTTACTAAGTCCCAAAAAAAGTAAGGGTGGTTGTGAGGGCATGATAGCTAAGGAGTGTCATGGTTTTCCAAGGAATGAAAAGGTGTGATAAAATATTCTAGACAATGTCAATGCATGCCAAGGAGTGTTAAGTAGTTCCAAGGTATCGCAAGGGAGAACTAGATCAAAATGCATGGGAGTGGACAAATAAGAGTGTGCACAAGGGAATGTCAGTGAATTCTAAGTGTCCCAAGGATAAAGTGTGTTAGGAGAATTTTTGGAATAAGACTCATAGGAGGTAAGCCTACAATTGTGATAAAGTGGTGAACAAAGTAGTTTAAGGAAAATGGAGACTTTGGGCTGGGCACAACACTATTTTTCCAATGACTTGGTTGGGTTCCCGAGTTGTAAAAAAAAGAAAATCTATCTACGAGGGCATGACAAATAGATAGTGCTAAGGTCTTCGAGGGAATGGCAAAAAGTTCTAACTCATTTATATAGTTTAAGAATGTGTTATGCATTCCAAGACATGCCAAGATGTGCAAGGAGTTAGGGTGTGGTGCCAACACATAGTAGGGAGCGTTAGGGAGTTCCAAGGAAAAACAAGGGATCACTAGTTTTAAATGCATATAAATTAATGAATAAGAGTGTTTGATAGGGAGTGTTAACAAGCTCTAGGTGTGTTAAGTTGGGAGTTGCAAGGAATGCTAGGCAGTGTCATGGCTTGCTAGAGTGGTAAGGAAATGTGCCTAGACATGCCAAGTGCTATGCTATGCCAATGTGTGCTAAGGAGTGTTAGGGAGTGCCAAGGAAACACAAGGGAGCACTAGGTAAAAATGCATGGAAATGAATGAATAAGAGTATGACATGAAGTGTGCGCGAGTTCTAGGTGTGTTGAGGAGGGAGTGAAAAGGTATGTTAGGCAGTGCTAAGGCATGCTAGATTGTTAAGGCAACATGAAAGCAAGCTGTGTGAGGAGCCAATGTGTGTCATCACGTGCTGGGATGTGTTAGCCATGAGTGCCAAGGAAACACAAGGGAGCACTAATTGAAAATGCATGGAAATGAATGAATAAGATTTTATGAAAGGAAGTGTTAGTGAGTTCTAGCTATGCTAAGGAGTGAGTGAAAGGTTATGCTAGGTAGTGCTAAGGAATTCTAGAGGCGAGGGTGGCATGCCAAGGTGTGCTAGGTTCTAGGGCCACCAACACGTGCGAGGGAGTGCTAGGGAAACATAATGGAGCACTAGGTCAAAATGCATGGAAATGAACAAATAAGAATGTGTGATAGGGAGTGTTAGTGACTTCTAGGTGTGTTAAGGAGCGAGTGACAAGGTTATATGCTAGGCAGTGATAGGGAATTCTAGAGTGTTGAGTCATGTCAAGGCGTGCTAGTGTTTTCTAGGGATTTTCAAAGCATGCCAAGGAATGCAGGGCATGCTATGTACATGTGCCACATAGTGCCGAAGGATTCTAAGAGGTGTTAGATGCTATGGCATGCTAAGATGTAAACTGTGTTGCTTAGTTGTTTTATGTCCATGGTTGGATGTGAGCCTCATCTTGGTAACTTTTTAAGTGCGATGATTTGAGATGCAAATGAGTGGATAAGTGTTTGTGACACAAAGTGTTAGTGACTTCCATGTGTGATGAGGAGGGAGGGACAAGGTATGCTAGCAGTACTAGGGCATGTTAGAGGCTAAAGAAACTTGCCAAGATGTGCTAGGTGCTAGGGTGTGCCAATGCTTTATAGGGAGTGTTATGGAGTGTCACAAAAACATAAGGGAGCGTTATTTTCAAATGCATGGAAATGAATGAATAAGAGGTGTGACAGGGAGTGTTAATGGGTTATATGTTTAATAAGGAGGGAGTGACAAGGTATTCTAGGTAGTGCCAAGGCATGCTAGAGTCATAGAGAAGCATGCCAAGATGTACCAAATTCCATGGTGTTCCAATGCATGTTAAGAAAATTTAGTGACTGTTAGGGAAACTCAAGGGAGAACTCGGTCAAAATGGATGGAAATGAATGAATAAGAGTGTGTGATGAGGAGTGTCAACGATTTTTAGGTGTGCTAAGGAGGGAGTGACATGGTATGCTAGGTAGTGCTAAGGCATGCTAGAGTGTGATGGTAGCCCACAACCAAGATGTGAGAAGTGCCAACGTGTGCCAACACATGCTAGGAATTGTTAGGGACTCTAAATGAAACAAAACGGAGAAATAGGTCAAATTAATGCATCGAAATGAATAAATAAGAGTTTGTGACATGAAGTGTCACTGAGTTCCAGGTGTGCTAAGGAGGGGGTGCCAAAGCATGCTAGAGGTGAGGGATACATTCCAAGACGTGTCATGTTCTAGGGTGCGCCAATGCATGACAGGGAGTGTTTGGGAGTGTAGGGGAAACATAACATAGCATTAATTTCAAATGCATGGAAATTAATGAATACAAGTGTGTGACAAGGAGTGTTAGTGAGTTCTAGGTGTGGTAAGAAGGTAGTGACAATGTATGCTAGGTAGCGCTAAGTAATGCTAAAGTGTCACAGAGACATGCAAAGATGTACCAACTGTCAAGGTTTGTCAATGCGTGTTAGGGAGTGTTAGAGAGAACAATGGAAACACAAGGGAGAACTAGTTTAAAATGCATGGAAATGAACAAATAAGAGTGCGTGATATAGAGTTTTGGTGTGATATAGAGTGATAAATAGGGAATAACATTACTCCATATCCTCTTCTGGAATTGTTGTGGCTTTCCGTGGTGTAAAGGTCCTATGCTAACTTGGATCCTGAGTGATATTGATCTTATTCTTTTTGTTGAGAGTTTGGAAAATGATGAATCTAGTGTCCGTGACCTTGATGGATTAACTCTTTGGTCAACTTTGAATAAGAAATCCTACGAGAGGGGTTTTGGTGGTATAGTCTATTATATAAGAAACATATGTTCCTCTCACATCTAACTTCATAAAATCAACCCCTTCAATGAGTACATTTGGACTAAGATCTTTGATTTTAACACTAATAGGATATTTCTTACAATCTACAGTTTGAATTCTATCAACTCTACATCCTATAACAAAAATAACTTGGATAATAATTTCCCTTTCAATAACTTGGAAAAATATATCTAAAACCTAATTAATGAAGGTAATATCCCTTTTCTTGAGGACTTTAATGCTAGAACTACTACTAACAAGTGCCCTCTCTCCAATTACATGATGTTTTTCCATGGTCTGGGTAGCAACATCATGGATTATGCAATTTATGATACCGATGTCCTCAACTATATTGCAAAATTTAAGCTACTTAACGGGTATGATACTGAATCTGACCACACACCTTTGTCTTTATCGCTCAATCTTGTTATGCATACCACCCACATGCAGAAGATCAGTGAAAGAAAATGACACATTTTCTTCAATAAGAATAGTGTCGACCTTATCTTAAGTGAGTTAGAAAGGGATTTAGGTTCCCTAACTTGTAATAATAACATTGATCAAATTTATCACCATTTTACTACTACCCTTTCAACTAGCATTAGAAAGTTTCCTAATGATACTTCGTACAAGAAAAATGATAGAACTTCCAACCCTTGGTATCAAAAATATTGTAAAATTGTCACGAAAGTGATTAGAGACGCTCTTAATGGAATAATTAGGCTCCAAAATATAAGTATATAAAAAGTTATCATCAAGAGGAAGAATAAGTAATATATCAATAAGAGACAAGAGCATATTCTCAGCCTGTCTAAAGTTGCGCACAAAACATTTTGGTGGAATGTTCATAAAACTAAAGATAATCATTCTATCCCCTTAGAAAATTGGGACAACTATCTTAAGAAGTTATATGATTTTAAGGACAACATGGGCACCATCTTAAACACTCCTATCAAGGAAGATATATTTTCTCTAGAAGATGTTGAGTCTAGGATTAATAAGCTTTCTAATGTGAAAGATAAAGATATTGAAGGATAAGAAGATGATATCCTTAAAATGGGAAGATCTATCCTCATTCCTCCTCTCCATAAGCTTCTCAATTTGGTGATTAAGCATGGCTTCCGTAATATTTGGGTGTAAAACTTTATTGTGCCTATATTTAAAAATGGGGAAAAAATATTCCCTCTAACTACAATACCATTATGATTAGCCACATCCTAGCCAATCTATATGGGCTCATTCTGGAAAAGACTCTTAGCCTTTGGCTTGAAAACCATGGTAAAAGAGCTAAATAGGAAACTAGTTTTAGGATACATCACTCGACTATCGACCACACTATCACTCTGAGGATCATTGCAGAGGAATATCACAATAGTAAAGCTGATCTCTTCTATTGACTTGTGGACTTTAGAAAATATTTTGACATTGTTGCTCAAGATAAGCTCTCGAAGTGACTTGAAGAGATCATGGCTCTTCCTAAACTAAGGATTGAAATGATCCACCTCCATTAGACTATCATTGCCAAGATTAAGACCAATGAAGGGTGGTCTAAAAATATCAAATGCAATATCAGGGTTAAGCAAGGGTTTCCCCTACCGCTACCCCTTTTGGCATTTACATCAATAAGCTAGAGGAGTGTCTGGAAAATGTAGGTTGCAAGGGCAACATCCTTGCTGGTATAATCATTACTCTTCTCCATGATGTTGATGATATCAATCTTCTTGAAAAAATCCATGATTAACTAGACAAGTAGCTAAAGACACTTCATGTCTAATGCTCCAATATGGGTATGGTATTCAATACTAATAAGACTAAATTCATGATCACCAAATCCAAAAAGATCACCCATGGTAGTTTCGTCTATGATAAACATAACTAAGAGCAGGTTTCTTCTTATAAATATTTCGGTATTGACATGCGTCATTAGCTCAACTGGAATTATAACATTGAGAAAAGGATTATCAGAGGCATGATAGCTTATTATGAGCTTGAAACCAATTATAAGTTTGTCGATATTTTCATTTGGAGTAAACAATGTTCCTCTTTGAGACTCTCATCACCTCTATTCTCTTATACAGATGTGCAGTTTAGGGTTACAATATATCCAAAGAGTCGCGTAGAAAGATTGAGATGAATCAAAAGAAATTCATAACATACAACCTCAAGATCAAGTGAAATACCCCCTAACCTATCCTATTGATCGAATCTGGCCTTTCCCCCATTGAAAGTACAACTATGTTTAGATATATGATGTTTAAGAAGAAGCTTTACAACATGGAATCTAAGAGGCTCCCAAAGGTTGCTTCTAATTTTAGTCAAAACCCCCACCTTCACCTTAAACATGGGTGACATAAGGATGCCTGGTCTTGGCTTGACCTTTGGGGGATTAAGGAGGAGATCATCATGGGAAGAAAGGATAATGTCAGATATATTGTTACCTCCAATTTTAAAGACAAGTTGTCAAATGATAAGGAGGTGGAAGTTAAAAGGAATCTAAGATACTATAAGGAGGTGATCAACCCCACACTCGATAACCATATTTATCTCTTTGTGTTGACTAGAACTAAGAAGAAAATAAACATCGCTAGGATACAAAGTAATGCTCATGAGATTCGAAGTGAAACTAGGCAATGGGCTACTCCCCAGATTCCATTAGACGATAGAATCTATCAGATTTGTGATATTGAGAAGGTGGAAGATGAAAACACTTCCTTCTTCCTGACTCTTACTCACATCTGCTCTAAATTCCTTAACATATGACACGTTTCCAATCTTATTGAATTATTAAGGAAACCCAACTATAGCAATCTTGGAGCCCTTGTTTCCCTTATTTGTTATCATAGAAACAATATTTTGAATGTTATGAAACCAACTCACAAAATATAAGAAGAGTTAGATCAACGACTTTAAAATAAGCCTCTTTGAGGGGGAAACCTCCTTTACATTACACAAATGAACAATTCTTGGATGATTTAAAAGAGAAGACCTCCTTTGTCTATATAGGAGTCTAAGGGGTCAAAATATAATCAAAGGCGACATAACAATAATATTATAAGGGCACAAAAATAACAATGGTTGGCTTTTATGGGGCACAACAATAACAATATGAGGACTACATGGGCACAACAATACAATAAGGGGGTTGCACTAATAACAATAAGTGGATACACTAGTAGTATAGGGACCTAACATTCCCTTTTTCTCCAAGAAAGTCTTTTCCTCAATGCTTGAGTAGTTTTGGATGCTTCTGTATAAAATTATCCTCTTCCCTTGTGGAATATTTAGCAGGTAAGTTCTTCCACTTTATGAGATACTATAAAATTAATTGATTTCATAGATGTCGGGTTCTCGTTTCCATGACAATATTCAAGTTCCATCATGATTTTTCCTTCCTCAATAAGTTCTCACAATATTGCTTGAAATGGGAGCTTCTCACCTATAACCTTATTTAAACATGAAACATGGAGAATTAGGTGCACTCGAGAAGATGTGGGAAAATCCAATTTGTATGCCATGGTACCTATATTTTTCAACACCTTGGAAGGACCGTAATACTTTGGTGATAATTTCTTATCATTCTTAGCTTGCTTTAGGGACATTTGTTTGTATGGTTGTCGCCATAAAAATACCTAGTCACGTAGATCAAAACTTGTTTCTCTCTGATGTTGATCTGCCTATTGTTTCATTCGATTCTACGTCAAAGTGAGGGTATCATTTAAGAGTTAGATAACTTGTTGTTGATGTTTGATGTGATATTCCATTACTTGAACCTTAGAATGATTGTCTAAGACTTTTTCGAGGTCTATAGAAATAGATGATTTCATTGTTTGAACCTCTAGTGAACATAATCATGGAATTATGCCACGTTTTTATTTCTTTAGAATCTTTGTCATGCCATTAGACATTATTATATTTCCTTGCTTCCCTATAATACCCCTTAATCTAACTTCCTTTCCTTCCAAAAAAAAAATTCAAAAAAAATTCTTGAAAATTAAATTTTATCATACCCAAATATTATAACCATTAGACTCCTACTACAACATCAACACCACCCATTGTTATGTAAGTCATTGGACTATTCAATACATATTCTCACATGGATAACTTGATATTATGGCACTTTTGAGAGGTATTTATGATTCATCCATTTGCAACCATCACGTGACACTCTAGTACTAGATATAGGAAGCAATTCAATCCCTTGGCTATCCTATAATGAATAAAATTATGGGTACTACCCCAATCAATCAACACTATTACCTTTTTATTCTTGATATTCCCTTCTCTCTTGAGAGATTGATGAGTGGTAATTACAATAAATACATTACAAGATATGGTCAGTTCATTTATTCTTTCTCTCACTTTGGTTTGTAATACCCCTCCCTTGTGTACTACATTATCGTAAACCTAAGCTAAGTTAAAGCTAGGCGTGAAATGCTCCTTTGTGTGTTAAATGTTTGTAAACCTAAGATAAGGAAAGCTATGTTTGATACCCTCCATTGTGGGTTAAACTATTCTAAACCTATGCTAAGGAAAGCTAGGTGAAATGTAATATGAAAAGAAAATGTGTTATTAAATAAATTAAAAAAATAAATCACTTGGAAGGTGGAGCGCCGAGAGAGAGGAGATGCTTGCCAAATACCATGAGGAATGGGATGGAGATGAATCTTTCATGATAATCTTCTAGGTAGGATTCTAGGTAAGTTTGAATGGATTGGATATCCATCACACAAAAAAGCTTTGGCAGAGATAAAGACAAGATTTTATGTGGAAAAGCGTCATGGTAGATAGAGACGAGCTTTTCTAGATAAGACCTAGGCAAATGGAAAAATCCATAAAGAGGGACATTCCTAATGGTAACTAAATCATGAAAGAGGGTATTAAATACCCAGTGCATTGATCAATTGGGGATAGTTGATCCTTGGCAAGATCTTCGGCTTGGGGGGTATTAGTTGTGATTCATGGCTCGGTGGTGGTTATTCTCCCTTCAATAGATGTTTTAGTGGGATTCATGGTGTGAAATATTTTGTATGATGATTTCTTCCCTTTCTATTTTAAATTCATTTACCTTATGAAAGAAATTGTATAAATTTTATAGCAATGAGAATGATTGAAGGAATTACATGTGACTCTTACAGATGAGTAGATTTACTTATGGTCACAGAATTTATGAGATAATGTTATATGGATGAAAGTGACAATTTTGGCATAACAATGAAATTATAATTTAGCTTGTTAAAGGATCAATGTATATAACTTATGTAGTATTGGTATATCTAATCCCTTGTTAAGGTAAATAGTCATGCTTGGGACATTTATTGCCTCCAAAAGAAGAGGCTTAGTAGGTAGTTGTACTACTTGGGCCATGGAGCTATTTTTACTTATGATCAGAATTTATTTGTGATTATTGTACATAAGAAATGTGGTAGCATTTTTTTTGAGTTGATAATGAAAGGATTTTTATATGAATGATCTCATTAATGATTCTATGGAATTAACTTCATGAGGTGGCCATATATAGATTAAGATATGAGATAAATAATGGCATGAGATGTGGGTGCATTCAAACCAATTAGGGGACAATGACCCTAAATGTTATAATCAAAGATTCAGTGTATTCTAAGCCATGGATGTCAAAAGAATGGTATCCTATGGGGCTAGTCTAGCTGCTTTTGCATGTTACATAAACAAATATATGATTGAACATTTTATTATGCATCTGGAATTAGGAACATGATTCCTAGCCATGCGGCCATGCTGGTTACCTTAAGTTCAATTTAATGTTCATTAAAGCTTGTGTGAGGTTGTCAAAGAGTGTTGTTGACTGCATGCTCTATGATGAAATATTGGCTGCTCTATGACAAAATATTGAATGACATAATGTCTTATAGATGCACAAATTCCACATCATAGATACACCTTATATAAGTAATAAATATTATATATGGACAGACTAAATGTACTCTCAGCAAGAGATGAATTTTAACTCTAAGAGGAGAAATTTTCAGAATAAGGAGCCTAGTAACTAATTCTCAATGTAGGATAAGCAGGTTTGTTACAATTGGTATCAGAGCTTAGGCTCAAACACTAAGGTCTATTGACCAATCCACCTCAGAAACATTTTCGTCGATGGGTTTTAATTATAAAAATTCTATAATCGATGAAGGTGAATTTTTAACGTAGAAGATAATATTGATTTTCTTGAATTTAAAGGAAGTTAGGATTCCTTAAATTGAATCCAAATATTAACATGAGGAATTATTGAGGGATCATGTATGATAAGTAGATCAAGTAATATTGTGGAAACCTTAAAAGAAGTTGCAAGAGACTTCAACCAACCCTACTAGTTATCAAGATAAGGTGAAGGCCTCGAAGGCCTCGGTACAATCATTGCAATCAAGAGATAATTATAAGTGTGAGTACATAGAGTGATTTAAAAAAAAAATCATAGTTGTGCCTTTAAATCATCTTGAATTAAATGATATTAAAGTTAAAAATAGTTTTTATCAGAGCTTGTGTGCTCCTTTCGTTGATTGGACATTTTTTAAAAAATAAGTACTATCAAAATTGAAAATTAGGTAATCAAAAGCTACATAAAAAATTATTTTTAGGACGTTCGTATTTGACATCACTTCGAAACATACAACAAGTGTTATGTGTGTGGAATGAGAGGAGTTTTGGTCTAATAATTGTGAAGTTAAAAATTTTTAGACTCCAATGAATATTTCAACTGAAACTAATATTAAACAAGTGATAGGAGTAATAATTATCTTCACCTATGAATTTTTTGTGAAATTGTTACGCTAAAACGAACAACAACATAGCCACAACATAGAGGTAATCTGAATGCCAATCAAATTCTAGAACCTATTTACATTGAAGAAATTATTTTGTTTTCATAGCATAAGATAAAGATTATATTTGGATAAGAAAATTCCAGATCAGGAGCTTCCAGATTAATACACATCGGCAATGAGGATTCAAACAAACTTATATATAGTTTATCGTTGTTGACTCATAGCACAACACACACAAAACTTGTTTTACAGTTTGTTATACCATTAACCGCTAAGATATATGGTATTAATAGGTTTCCTAGGGAAATTATTATATTCTTCAATTTTCTTTCTTCATTGAATATCGCCAATAGCAGAGTCAATAGTCACTGTGAAGTACCATAACATGCAGGTAGTTGTGTGCTGTGTATAATTCATTAAGGAGCTCCCATATTTGCGACTACAAATTGAGATAGGACTTATCCACTAAAGGAAGAAGCAAGGATATATTTAAACTTATCCATGGCTTACAAAAATATGGTGTTCAAATTTCGTGATCCCAAAAGTCAACTATCTAACTTACGGATATAGAAATTTTATTCCATGAAATACTGTAAAAATATTTTTCTGATTGATTTCTGGATGGGATGCAAAATGTATGATCCAATGGGATGTGTGTGTATATATATATGGCACTAGATTCCAAAAGCCAAAGTACACCTTCCAGTTTGAATCTCTGTAAACCACATCTTTGCTTGCCATTAAAGGTTATCCTTATCCTACATATGAAATCCATTATCTGCTAAGCTCCCTTTACAAAATTAGAAGTCAAGAATACCAGGAAAGGTTCATTTTGTTACTAATATGGGTTCAATCTTATCTGCAGCTTGGGAAACATTTGAGCTTGACCTCATCAAGCGATCTAGAGAGGTACAAAGTTATTCGACCCCAAAAGCTGACTTTTTGCTTACGGGTATTGAAATGTATCCATGATTATAGTCGTAAAAGCATGAAAATGTGTAGGGATAAGGGTAAAGATCCTTTAATCATCGTGGGCATAATAGCCTTGCCAAAGTTGAGGTGGTGGCTTTCATATTGATTTTTGAAATCACACTTTTCGATTTTCTTTAAAGCAAATTGATTGTTGATCAAATGAGTAGATAATGTGTATATCGATTTCGATCCTTCGATACTGATAAATATAGGAGAAAATGTCGTCTTCAAAGATGGGCTGGCGAGAAGTTATTAGTTGTTCTTTAAGTTCGTCGAGAGGTAGTGCAACACAGCAGCTGGCTATGCTCACAATGGAATGAGAGCTCATGGATTGGGAGCACAAGAGTATGAACGTCGACTTAATACCGCAAAACAAACATTACACTTAAATGTATACCGGATGAATATTGTTCCTTTGCTTAATAGCTCTCACTTGAACTTGCTTTAATTCTAGGCTTACGCTGCATCAAATTGGTGGCTACTTTCATTGTTATATCCCTGCGTAAAGTGTGGATGAATTCCTTTTATTTTTGGGCTCAACCCACTTGCACTCTATCAAACGGTTATCGAATGCTAGGTTTAGAAGAAAAGAGTCACTGACCACAACCTCGTGGAAAGGCATGGGACGCTAAGGTATCGCTCCTCGATAAATGGTCAGAAGCAAATAGATTAGGGTTTGAAGCTTTGAGCCCTTCTAAAGGGGACATCTAGTAATTAAAGTACGCATAAATCCTAGCCACCATTTAGGGCCTGTTGTAGAGCAAGGGTTCACATGAAACCCCAACATCGTATATATTGTCAAGTGCGAGGAGCAAAGTAATTATTCTTGTTTGAATGAAATATGACATCATACCATTATATGGTTGTCTCTATGCTGACCTAGCTCTTATATGCCATCGTTTCCACTAGTCATGCACCGAGTGGGCTTGAGGAACTTGTAATTGTGCTAAAAAAGTAAACGAGAGCTAGAACATCAAATGTTATGGTGGTATAACTATTTATCAACAAAAAATAAATAAAAATGGCATCTAAAATATTAAGTATGTGTTTTTTCTATTTGGAATGGTTTTGAAGTTCCCTTTCATGAATGGATATACAAAAAGGTAACTACAACTAATGTGTGATTTTTTTAAAGTGGTTGAATTTACATTGGGTTACTATGAGTGCTAAAACCTATATAAACCAAGAGAAGGCTCAATATACACAAACACTGAAGAGAGAAGTAGGACTTTGACATAATCAAACATTAATTTTTTTTTTCTTTTGCAATAATATAAGAAAGTAATACATATTGATTACAAATTGATTGTAATACATATTGATCATTTTGTTTTGAATTCTGATAAGTCCATAAGCTCATAGGTTTAAAATGAATATCATCAACGAATCTCAGAATCACGGTAATACACCGAGTTTTACGAGATACATGAAACCTCTATTTTCCCATGCCTTTGCGCTTGCTGCGTGGATTAGTCAGTGTGAACTTCTTGAGTGTCAAATGATGAAATGGTACATCGTTCATGAAATATAATGTAACTATCCAAATGCAGATGCAAAAAAATGATTGTTTCCTTTATAAAAAAATAAAAAATCTTCCATATTTTCTCCCTTTAGGAATCTTACAGTTATAAACATGACGATATATCATGAATTCACCTGGATTTTGGAATTCATTAGTAAGGAAACGTTGGAGGATCATGAGTGATGACATAGCTTATTTTCATAGGATTACTGTGCCTTAATATATTTATTTGAATTTCGAGTTAGATCTTTCGAGATTTCTTGCTAAAGTGTCAAGTTGTTGATATTGACTTATAAAAAAATAATATCTATTCATGTTTAAAAATGTTGTATGGCATTCCTTGGTGCTTTTGGAGAGAACAACTAATGCAAGCTCCATTTCCCATGTCTAATTGAATTGTGCGTCTCGAGTCACTGAACAAAGAAAACTATTCATGCACAATATAATTTTTTTCTTTCCAACGAAATGGAATTTGAAATCAAGATCTAGGGAGCTTTGGGAAGGAATTGATAACAAAACAATTATTGTATTGTAGAATCTGGTGTAGACATGTGAATGCCCATATGCAATAATCTTACACATTAGAGGAAGTGAAGGTGTGTTGTATAGGGAGTGGATGGAAGCTATTTAAACCTTTATCTGAAAATGTTGTATAATTTAAGACCGACATATGATAAATTCTTCAGCTCTTAGAGATGGAACTATCACTAACATTTATAGCAACATTGGATTGTTTCACATCACACGAAGAGAAATGATAGGATTTGGGGGTTGTCAAATTGTGGATATGGAATATGCAAAGATGAAAATATGATGCTGAGCCCGCTTGGGGAGGGACAAACTCTGCAAATCCTAAATAACGCAGAAGCTTTGATCTTGGGTAGTTGTGTATCATTCATCTGAGATGGAAGAAAGTCAAGTTCTCTAAATTAGCCAAATATGGTTTAACATGCTTCTCGAAGATTTCTGTGTAATGGGAAATTTTGCCAAAGTACACGGAAACAAATAAAGGGGAAATTGTCTTGAAACTTATTGAATTTAGTAATAATTTTTTATCATATGGAATTGATATGTTGAAACGTAATTAATAATTGCCACTACAAAAAAAAAAAGCTGAAAAACAATTATGATGATAAATTGTAACATCATGGTGGGGTTCAGATAAGATAAGATAAAATACAATAATTTTATTGATCTTCTTAAATGACAAAAGAATAGTTCAATGAGACTATAATATGTAGCCAATTAAAACTGTAATGTGGGAGTGTCATCATCATTTTAAATGCTAAAATTTGAAAAGGTACAAATGAAAGTGCAATAATCAGTTAAAAATACTTGAGAAAGGTTGAACTAAAAAGGCAAATATAAGAGGGTTAATGGTTTTTATTAGTTAAATTTGTATAGATGCATGTGACAATTATGACTCATTATTATAGTTCAAGTTAAATTTAGAAGAGGAACATACTAGGTGAGTTGAGGCCATAATGGTTGTGCTGCAATCTTTAACTCATGTGTCATCTTGGGGGTGAAAAACTATGCATGAGATAATATAGAACTATAATTTTGATTTAACGCTTGGAATATATGAGTATCCTTCAGTTCGAAACCATAGTAATTGATGAAGTAACACAAATGGTATGGACCACGGGGTCAATTAAATGATATTTCACAAATCTATTTAAATAGATTGATATCATAATTTGTACCAAGCAATTTCGAGAGGATCTCTTATCGGATTGCATTTATAAAGTGTCTTGACAACACAAGCAGATGTTACGTGATTCAAACAAGAATTCATGAAATAGATAACTCTTGTTTTGGTAAAGAATGATTTAATGTTAAGGATGAGCTAACATGTAAATACCCTAAGATCATCAACACTTACAACTACAAGTAGTGTAGAATTGAAAATAGTAAAAAAAATTCACGCATAACTACACTGAATTATACATGGCCAATAGGTTGTTGGGGCATGAAAACAGAAAAAGTAAGACTTAGGAGGTGAATTAATGATTTGATTAATATTAAATTTCAAGAGCTAGTTGTTAATAGTCCGCCTAAGGTATGCCTGAATACAATACTATGCGACCAATATTATAACCACATGACATCTCGATCCCAATTACACATGACAAAAGCCTTTCTTAATCACATAGATGAACCATGGTAAATGAATGTTGGTATGATATTAACATGGTGGAAAAATATGCAGATAAAGTTTATGTCATGAAGGTGATACCATGATGATGGTATTATAGGATGTACCACAAGTGGACTATGTACAATAGTACAAATGGGACTATATCACTACATATGCTAGAAGGTTGAAAAATGAAATGTGTATTAGTGTATATAACATACCTTGTGTGTAGGTATGTAGAAGTCATTGGATGGACATATCGCTCGGTAAACAACCTAGAGGTTACCTAGAAGAAGGAAAGTAAGTTTGGTATAAGTAACTATGGTTAATCATAGTTTGGAATACATACAATTACAGTGGATATATGTATGTGAATACATATTGTGACGTGAAATAATCTATTATGATCTTGCAGGCATATTACTGTGGAAAATATGCTAAGTGATGTATTGTATCAAGAGAGAG
>APFE030590710.1:25314-53629 GCA_000404065.3 Pinus taeda
GCAGGGGTTCTACAGGATGTTCCAGAATTTCTACAGGAAGTTTCAGAATTTCTACAGGATGTTTGGGAATCGGTTTTTAGGGGATGGATGAGTGAGGGAAGGTGCATGGATGGATCTGGAGGTAGGATAGGGGTCTAAAAAATGGCCTAAGGACTGGTGGGTGGATTGGTGAAGAGATGTAGAAGGCTGACTTGGCTTGAAGAAGGCTAAGGCAATGATAGGTAAGGAGGTAAGGGTTCGTGGACAAAAAGGGTAGATAGGGAATGAGAAAATTAGCTAAGATACATGATAGGTGGCTCAGATGATACTTTGGGTAGATGAATGAATGAATGAAGATGCCCTGCACGGTGTACCTTGATCAAATCAACAAAGACCTACAAATGATCAAATCCTAAACTAGTCTAGCCTAACCATCAACAACATAAATGAGCAGTAAATTTATTTGGGAAGAGAACCTTGTACACCATCTATGTAAAGAAACATTTCAGATGTCCAAACCCATGACTAATCTCTGCTAATGAAACAAACACACTAAAGATTGCATAAACAAGCAAACTAGTGTTTTTGTGAGGCAGCACTGTTCCTCAATTCCAACCCCAAATCCAATAAGGATGAGGCAAAACCAGGAGTGTGGTTGTCCCTTTTTCTTGGAGGTTTTGCTGTTATTATCCTACCAAAACACCTAAACCAAAATCATTCATAAACAGTGATCTATTCCAGCAACCATAACGAAATCTACTTAACAGAAATATATTCAAATGCATAAAGGAAAACAGTGATATGTAAAGGAAAAGTAACAATACAGAAAGGAGGTCCTAGGCTCTCAGGTTGGGCCCAACCCTGAGAGCTTTGGCTCCTATGAAAAACTCAGATTTGATAGGAAACCAAACTGATTCTCATTATCCAAAAATAATCATAGCAGTCATGCCAAAAATGGCTACAAAGGAACAAAATAGAGCTGCAACACTAAGGTGCAAAGTACACAATAGTTTCAAAAGTCTTTTACGAAGGCTGAGGCCTCAACATTTATAGATCACGAGGGACCTAGCTGGCTTCCTCAATTTGTGGAACTCGACTTTCAAACTGTGAGTTAAACAACCCCTTTCTAAATGTTGCTTGGCTGCCTTCTAGATTCGGTTTGGTGGTCTTTGGAGCTCGGAGTTGGAGGTGGAGATCCCGAGGAAGGGTCATTGAATGCCATAAGAACCCCCCCCTTCAAGTCCTCACCTCAGGCTTGGCTGCCTTATAGCTCATGATTGCTTTGACTTTGCTCCAATATATGTCAAAAAACCTGAAATAGACACGTGTTAACCACCTAGGACAAGTGACTTCCCTTATTCATACCAAAGACATAAACATACTAAAAATAATGCATAAACTATAGAAAATGATGGATTTGAACAAGGACTGAACAAGGAAAATTAGGCCAAATGAGCCCAAATTGTTACCAATTTTGGGGCTCATCACCCTTCACTACAAATCCTTAAGGTTTCTTCATGTAGATCTCTTTTTCAAGATCCCCATGAAGAACTGTTGTCTTCACATCCATCTGTTCTACCTCAAAATCAATAGCAACAACAACGGATAAAAGTAATCTAATAGAAGCTACCTTGGCAACATGACAAAAAATATTACCAAAATCAATTCCCAGCACTTGGGAATAACCTTTTGCTGCCAACTGAGCTTTATATTTCTCTACCTTGCCTTATGCATTCATCTCCTTCTTAAACACCCATTTTCTTCCAATGGGTTTCCTTCCAACCAACAAATGCACCAGATCCCAAGCCTCATTTTTGTCCAAAGATGCCATTTCATTAACCATGACCTCCTTCCAGAGTTTATCATCCTCTGAATCTACTTCCTCCTTGAGGTAATACAATAACCTCATATATAGTGAGGGGTTGCCTTCTAGGGCAAAAAACCCTAAATTAAACATAACTTCTACCGTCAGATCATCCGCCTAATGAACGAACCAGATTGACTAGAAATTACTATACTTTTATAAGGAAAATTTACATCTGTTTTTAGCTTTGGGGGCACTACCCCTGAACCCCCACTGAGGGACTGCTGGCCCCCAGACCCCCCAGCGGGGGGGAGGATGGGTCCCCTCGAACCCCCGCAGGGGGGACAAGTCCCCCCCGCGTGGAGGGGTGTACAATCTTCCTCAGGTATACATCCGGCTGAAACAAAGACCTCTAAATTAGGATGACAATCATGCTCCACACCCAACAGTTGTATTAACCCCATACTTGAACACAATCTCTGCAATCAAACTAATTTCTTTCTTGCATGAGTGGCTGCCATGTATTCTGCCTCTGTAGTCGAAACTGCCACTATACACTGTCTCTTGCTCATCCAATTGACTCCTCCAAATAGGTTAAACACATACCCACTTGTATATCTTCTCTTACCTGGATCTCCAACCTAGTCTGCATCAACAAAGCCACGAATGTCTAAAACTTTGTCCAATCCTGGTCTTTCTTAGTAGCACAAACCATAATCACTAGTGCCATGAAAATACCTGAAAACCCACCTCACTATTGTCCAATTCTCCTTCCCTAGTTTTGACATAAACCTGCTCAATACTCCCACTGCATGTGCAATGTCTGGTCTAATACATACCATTGCATACATCAAGCTAATGACAACACTTGCATATGAAACATGAGACATGTCCTCTTCTTCTTCTTGTGTCTTGGGAAACTATTCAACAGATAACTTTACACTACATGAATAGTAACATTCACTCGTTTACTATCTTGCATATTAAACCTCTACAATATTGTTTCTACATACTTCCTCTAGTTTAACCAAAGCTTCCTATTTTCTCGATCTCATTTAATTTCCATGCCCAAAATATAGTTTGTAGCATCAAGATCCTTCATGTCGAATTTGGAGGACAATTGGGTCTTCAAATCCCGGATAATTTCTTTTTTATTTATAATAAGCAACATATCGTCCACATACAAGACCAAATAAATAACATGGTTACCAATTAATTTAAAATACACAAAATGATCGACTTTTCTTCTGGTGAAGACAAGTCCTCATATATATGTATCAAATTTCTAATACCACATCCTTGGTGACTGTTTTAGCCCATACAAAGACTGTTTTAACCTACATACTAGTTATTTCTTACCCTTCACTACAAATCCTTAAGGTTTCTTCATGTAGATCTCTTTTTCAAGATCCCCATGAAGAAATGTTGTATTCACATCCATTTGTTCCACCTCAAAATCAAAAGCAACAACAACGAATAAAAGTAATCTAATAGAAGCTACCTTGGCAACATGACAAAAAATATCACCAAAATCAATTCCCAACACCTGGGAATAACCTTTTGCTACCAACTAAGCTTTATATTTCTCTACCTTGCCTTCTGCATTCATCTCCTTCTTAAACACCCATTTTCTTCCAATGGGTTTCCTTCCAACCAACAAATCCACCAGATCCCAAGCCTCATTTTTGTTTAAAGATGCCATTTCATTAACCATGACCTCTTTCCATTGTTTATCATCCTCTGAATCTACTTCCTCCCTGAGGTAATACAATTACCTCATATATAGTGAGGGGTTGCTTTCTAGGGGAAAAAACCCTAAATTAAACATAACTTGTACCGTCAGATCATCTGCCTAATGAACGACCTAGATTGACTAAAAAATACTATACTTTTATAAGGCAATTTTACATCTGTTTTTAGCTTCGGGGGCACTACCCCCGAACCCCCACCGAAGGACTGTTCGGCCCCGAATCCCCCAGTTGGGGGGGATGGCCCCCCTTGAACAATATTCCTGGGGTATACATCCGACTGGAACAAAGACCTCTAAATTAGGATGATAATCATGCTCCACACCCAACAGTTGTATTAACCCCATACTTGAACACAATTTTTGCAATCAAACTAGTTTCTTTCTTGCATGAGTGGCTACCATGTATTCTGCCTCTGTAGTTGAAACTGCCACTATACACTTTCTTGCTCATCCAATTGACTCCTCCAAATAGGTTAAACACATACCCACTTGTATATCTTCTCTTACCTAGATCTCCATCCTAGTCTGCATCAACAAAGCCAAGAATGTCTAAAACTTTGTCCAATCCTGGTCTTCCTTGGTAGCACAAACAATAATCACTAGTGCCATGAAAATACTTGAAAACCCACTTCACTACTGTCCAATTCTCCTTCCCTAGTTTTGACATAAACCTGCTCAATACTCCCACTGCATGTGCAATGTTTGGTCTAATACATACCATTGCATACATCAAGCTAATGACAACACTTGCATATGAAACACGTGACATGTCCTCTTCCTCTTCTTGTGTCTTGGGACACTATTCAACATATAACTTTACACCTACAAGAATAGTAACATTCAAACCTCTACAATATTGTTTCGACATACTTCCTCTAGTTTAACCAAAGCTTCCTATTTTCTCGATCTCATTTAATTTCCATGCGCAAAATATAGTTTGTAGCATCAATATTCTTCATGTCGAATTTGGAGGACAATTGGGTCTTCAAATCCCGGATAGTTTCTTTTTTTTATTTTTAATAAGAAACATATCATCCACATTCAAGACCAAATAAATAACATGGTCACCAATTAATTTAAAATACACAAAATGATCTACTTTTCGTCTGGTGAAGCCAAGTCCTCGTATATATGTATCAAATTTCTAATACCACATCCTTGGTGACTGTTTTAGCCCATACAAAGACTATTTTAACTTACATACTAGTTATTTCTTACCTTTCACTACAAATCCTTAAGGTTTCTTCATGTAGATCTCTTTTTCAAGATCCTCATGAAGAAATGTTGTCTTCACATCCATCTATTTTGCCTCAAAATCAAAAGCAACAACAACAGATAAAAGTAATCTAATAGAAGCTACCTTGGCAATAGGACAAAAAATATCACCAAAATCAATTCCCAGCACTTGGGAATAATCTTTTGCTACCAACTGAGCTTTATATTTCTCTACCTTGCCTTCTGCATTCATCTCCTTCTTAAACACCCATTTTCTTCCAATGGGTTTCCTTCCAACCAACAAATCCACCAGATCCCAAGCCTCATTTTTGTCCAAAGATGCCATTTCATTAACCATGACCTCTTTCCAGAGTTTATCATCCTCTGAATCTACTTCCTCCCTGATAGTTCTAGGATCATCATCAGTAATAGATAAAGCAAAATTTGAATAGAAAGTAGATGGACTATACCTTTCTGGTTGCCTTCTTTCTCGAACTTATCTTCTCATGGTTGGAGTATGTGGCCCTTCATCTTCTGATTCCTGTTATGTTGTAGAGTATGATTCTTCCTCCTTTAGCTCAAAATCTATCTTCTCATGTTCCTTTGGTAGGAATTCATGTTTAATAATATCTTTTACCTCTCTAAATACCACATCTCAATTGTACACAACCTTCCTTGTTTTTGGGTTCCAAAGCTTATAACCTTTTAAAGCATCCTTATACTTGATAAAGATGCACCTTTCATATTTACTATCCGACTTGGTTCTTTTCTCCTTTGGAACATGTACATATGCATCACAGCCAAATACCCGCATATGTGAAAGAGAGGGTTTCTTACTAGTCCATACCTCATGTGGAGTCTTATCCTCCAACGTTTATGAAGGTGATCTATTAACCAGGTAACATGTAGTCTCCACTACCTCTGCCCAAAATTCTTATCCTAACTTGGCACCACTGAGCATGCTTCTTTCCTTTTCCATCAATGTCTTGTTCATTATTTCTGCAACTTCGTTTTGCTGAGGTGTGTATGGAGTAGTCTTATGTTGTGATATACCACACTTCTTACAAAAATCTTCAAATTCCTTCTTGCGAAACTCTCCACCATTATATGTCCTCAACACCTTTATCTTATTCTCTGTCTGGTTTTCCACTAGAGCCTTAAATTCTTTAAACCTGTCAAAGACTTCAGATTTCTTCTTGAGGAAATATATCCATGTATTCCTTGATAAGTCATCTATAAATTAAACATAGTACACAAACATACCCAGTGATGGAACTATCACATGTCCAAACACATTAGTGTGCACAATCTCTAATATCCCTTTCGTCCCCTTAGCACCAGAGGGGAAACTCATCCAATTCTTCTTCCCATATACACAATGTTCATAGAAATCAAATTCTAGAGATAAATTAGACATAAATTCTACCATATTATTACCATGAAGTATTCAAATGCCCTTCTCTCCAATATGTCCAAACCTTTGATGCCATAACATGGTCTTTTCTTTAGAGACCACTAGATTTTCTGCTCCACTTTCAAGAACCATAGAACTATTGCACCCATTAATAACAGTGTTACCCAGAAGCTTGTACAAATTTCCAATCCGAACTCCCCACATCAATACCAGTGCTCCTTGAACCATCTTGCATGTATCTTTCTCGAACACTGTCTTTACACCTGCATGATCCATCTTTCTTACAAAAATTAGATTTCTGACCAATGCACGAATATGCAGAACACCCATAAGTTTTCTAATCCTTCCACCTTGCAACTTCATCTTGATTTTTCCGCGTCTGATGATTCTAACCTTCTTGTCATCCCCTAATAAGACATCACCACCATCATATTTCTCATACTCGCAAAACCGCTCCCTACGGGGAGTGAAGTGAAAGGATGCACCTGAGTCAAACAACCATGCCTCATTGTCTACATGTGTACTTGAAGAAGAAGCCAAGTACACAACCCCACCTTCATCTGAGGTGGTTTTAACCTTTGAAAAAGGAGCATCATTAGATCCCTTTTCCTTTCTCAGGAGTTTTAGATCTACAATTCTTTTTGAGGTGCCCTTCCTTTCCGCATTTCCAGCACACCTTTACGGGTTTTCCTAGAGATTTAGATCTGCCACTCGAGGACTTATTTTTGTTTCTGTTATGGGACCGTCCTCGTACAAACAAGGCATCTCCATTCTGGCCCTCCATATTTTTTTTCTCATGTCCTATGACAACAAGGATGAGACTATTTCATCAAACTTCAAGGTAGTTGTATTGCTACCTATTGCAACAACTAGACTATCCCACGAATTTGGTAGAGAACACAGTAAATTGATGCACTTATCTTCATTTGAAATTTTAATATCAATAGATAACAACTAGCTTACCATAGTATTAAAGGCGTTCAGATGCTCTCACACTGAGTCTCCATCTTTCATCCTTAGGTTATACAACTTTTTCTGTAGGAACCGTTTGTTCACTAGAGACTTAGATTGATACAAAGTCCATAACTTGTCCCACAAAGCCTTCATCGTAGCTTGCCCTGATACATTCAACAATACTGAATCTGAGATACACAGCTATATTGTGCTATTTTCTTTCCAATCCAACTTCGCTCAATCTTCATCTAACATTGTCGTTGGTTTAGTACCTAGAAATACCGTAATCCACTGATCTTTATCCACCAGCAGATCCTCCATCTTGAGTTTTTACAACTCAAAACTTTGACCATTAAATTTCTCGATCTGTATCTTTCCACTGCTCGCCATCTTCTTTCACTACAAGAATTGATCCCGTAGATTTCCCATTGAACATGGTCTACCATAGGCCCGAGTAAAACCCCTCAGCAACAAGGGCGTCCCCTTGAAGCTGGAAAATCTCTGATACCAAATGTAGGTTTTAACCCTGTACAGAAATTACCTACATACAGATTCTAAAAACAAAAAATAAACAATGGCAAGAACATAAAACATATATACACAGAGCTTTTCCCTTGGATCCCAAAATGGGGATTACCAGATTGATTTTTCATTATATTCCTTTCAATGTTACAATATATATATATATATATATATATACACACACACGTCGAAGTATTCATAAACCCCAATCCATTAACCCAAAATTAGAACATAATCATATTTCCGTTGACCGAATCTACAAAATATCATGGGCATAAAACCATCATGCCTAAAACCATGTGCAAAACCCATGCACAAAACCATAGGTAGGTCCACCCACTCTATTATTGTAAACCTTATAAAAGGATTTCATATTTCTATTATGATAAGGCATCTTCTCCTCATCCTGTAGGGTTATTTTACTCATAAGACCCTTCCTCAAATTCTTTGATTTGAATTCATTCCCACTCCGCTTATATAGAGATTTGTTCTGTGTGTCATGCAAAACAAATACACATGCAAAAAAAAATTTCCTCTCACTTAATTCCATATTATATAGAGATGTTGGAATTATGTATTCATTCATACACAAAGACAATGGTGAGCATAAGGATGCTTTCAATCACTTTCATTCAACAAATCTTGTACATACAAATATTCATAAACACTCATTCTTATCTCTCGTCGTGATTTTACATGCATTTGGTCATTAGTCTTACCTGTAGGGTTACAATGATTAAATACAAATTTAGAAGAAAAGTATATATTTCTACATCCATAAACCACTCACTGATTTATTACTAAAGCTCTCATAATTTATTCCCTAAAGCTCTCATGTTTTTCAAGGTAAATTAGCTTTTGCCTTATGGACAAAATATTGCCTATATATATCTTTTCTAAACTTATGGCTCATACTTCCTATAATAATAAAATAAATTAAGAATATTTACAAATAAGGAATTAAAATTCCTTTTCAATGTTGAAGCCACTTTTTGAGTTTTTCTTCAAAATGTTGTTGGATTAAGGAAGCTTTAATGCTCCTACATCAAGAACATATTCTTGAAAAACTAGAGATATTATGTTGTTTAGTAATGAAGAAATTTCATTCTCTACACCTGTGTAATGACATATAGTCCATCTTTCATAAAATTAACACCTGTAATTGAAATTGGGTTCATTGAATGAATTATTTGTAGTAGCATGTCTAGCTAGAAACATTAAATATAGTTGCAATTTTTACTCCAACACCATTCCTTAATTTCGTTTGTTTGACTTCAAAAAACTATTGCTAAATTTATGAAATCAACCAAAAAAATAAATGAAATTTCCATTACTTGGCATGAAACTTTCTTCCGCAATGCGTTCAAGTCAAATAAAAGCATAATATCTAATAATAATAAGTCTTCAATTATATGAAAATATATCAGATAATACACGTTCTCAAGAAAAAAAATCCTAGAATCGTTTGATGTAGTTAAACACTATCCCCAAAAACTCCACAGTTGTCTCTTTACAATAAAACTCTTTAATGTGCTTAAACTATTAAAATATTAAAAAAAACTTTTAATTTCTCAAACAAACAACGTTACTATCTTATAAATTTGTTATCAAATATGTCATGTTTATTATAAGAAAACAGATAGAAGAATCATAACACAAAATCAAAGACCTTTCACCATTATACATGTTTATAAATTATAGAGAATCAAATAACCCATTGTTAAAAGAAAATTGATTGCCATGAGAGTTGTAAATTCAATTTTCTTAGTCTTTTCAAAACCTAAAAAAGATAACTAAAAATAAACATATTTTTTTTTCATTTTTATTATAAGAAAACAGACAGAAGAATCATAACACAGAATCAAAGACCTTTCACCATTATACATGTTTATAAATTATAGAGAATCAAATAACCCATTGTTAAAAGAAAATTGATTGCCATGAGATTTGTAAATTCAATTTTCTTAGTCTCTTCAAAACCTAAAAAAAAATAACTAAAAATAAAAATATTTTTTCCTCCTAGGTAATAGATTTTTTCACATATTGTTATGAGTAAAGTAAGAGTAAGCATGATTCTTCAAAAAAAATAATAAAACACTTTTTAATCAGAATTAGACTAGAGGCATAACATCTCATGTTCATCTGACATGATTCTCTCATAAATAGACTCGTTGAATGTTCTTTCATAATTAATTTTACATCTCAAAGACTTTTCATCGAAATTTCCATCCATAAGCTCTCTGGAATTTAGATCCCTTTAATGGAAACACGACATATATTTCACCAGTGGAATTCTCTACCCTTGTTCCTTCATTGTATTACGATATTAAGTTAAACATTTGATAACCAACTACGACATTGTTATGTTATGATGCCCTTGATTGTTATTAGACATAGATTTTGATGTTTTTTGGGGTCCTTTTCTCCATTAGACAACATGAAGACTACTGGAGCATAGCACTTAGGTGTATTGGTTGCCATCAAACATGACATTTGATTGTTGAATTCCCATTGAGATTCCCTGGTGGTCATTACAGAAAGGACCGACAGTTAATACTGGCTAATCTCCATCCTTCCGAACATATAGTGCTTGAAGAGACGATTAGGCCTACAAACAACGCTCCTTTAATGACCCTCAAAGGGATCCTCAAAATGTCAAAGGGTCAAAAGGAAATCCAAGAGGTCGATAGAGAAAAGGGAGGTGGCTCATCATCCAATAGAGATTCCTCAATGGAGACATCAAATCCTTCTTTGAGAAAGAAATATTCTTCCCTAACCTTCTTCACAAAGGAAAAGAAGTAGTGGATGATAAAAAAACTACTTTGTTTTATCCAATATGCTACGGGCCTTAGTGGGCAGCAGATTCATCTCACATTTATGAGGATGTCGAGATTCAGAATATAGCAAACAATGTAACTAGAACCACTCACCATAAATAATTTTTTCTTTCCAGAAAAATACCTAGTTGTGCTTCTTGAACAGAAAAAGGAGGATTATAATAGGAAGAAGAAAAAGAATATCGAATTCAAAAAACTATCATTATGTGCAGGTATCAAATCAAAGCTCAAAACAAGATTTTTTGAATCACTCGAAGAGACACTTTTTCCTCCCTATGACTGGGGGCCTTCCAATGAAGATAGCGGACCCCAACAAGCCCCTGAATTAGAGCAAAATTTCCCGCCTCAAATTACATAATGAAGATTAGGTCATTGAATGTTAGAGGGTTGGGATCAAACCTAACCAAATGATCTTTAATCAACATCATTCACTCTAAGGGCCTTGCTTTAGTCCTTTTACAGGAAACAATGGCGGATAAGGAGAAGGCCCATGATTTACTTCTGAATATTTTCCCTACATGGGAAGTATGTGCCAGAAGTGCTCTGGGAATCTCTAGGAGGCTTGTTTCTATGTGGAAGCCTACTGGTTTCTCCCTCAAAGAGTACATAAATTGTGCTGAAATTCTTCTGACCGGATACTGTAGGAGTTTTTGCAATCGATTGAGAATCCTAAATATATATGATCCATACAATTCCCGCAAAGAATTTTGGGACAAAATCGACTCGTGTTGAATTTTAGGTGTCAATTCCTTCATAGTTGGAGGAGACTTTAATTTGAAATTAGGCAAAGGGGAATGAGGGGGCCAGAAGGCTAAATTGGACCCATTGAATGACTACTTCAAAACAAATTTCAACAAAAAAAATTCTTAGAGATATTGCTCTGTGTGAAAATTCCAAGTTTGAAATCATATTGCAGCAACTAGAATTAATTCTTCTAATTGTTAATTAATTTAACAATTTATTTTCCATGTCAATACCAAATTAATCACACTGCAACCTTCACAAATTAACTACGGAAGAAAATAATGTTGGAAACTGAGAAAATTATAGCACACACACATAAAAATTAACACAGTTATTTTTGGACAATTGTCCCCAGAAAAACGCAACTTGGGAAAATCAGTGTAGAAATTGAGGGTTTTATTATTATGCAATAGTTAGAGAAAATATGAGTACAAATGGATGCCGAATTTGGCTATCCTACAAAGAAAGTTACTGGCAAAAATATAGTGAGGAATTTTCCTCACCCCACATGCAAATCCAGGATTTGACTGCAGCTCCAAGTGAGTCACCCAAACTAGTATGTGTAGGCTTGCGTCACCCTTGTGCAATCTCTTCCCACGCATAACTTGAATCAGTTGTTCCTATAGTCATCCTTTCTGCCACTAGATGAGAAATTGTCTCTCTAGCCTTCTGGAACCCTATCCTAGCCTCTGGAACTGAAACTCGACTTCTCTCCAGCGAAATCTAACTGTGTCTAAAGGCTTCTGTGTCAGCCTCACTGTGGCTATATTTTCCTCTCTACAAATGCACTCGCCAGATCTGGAAAGATTTCTTTGGCCTCACTGTCTCTTCCCCTCTTTGTCTTTGCTTCCTTACTGAAGCTCAAACTCTTCCAACACTGTTGGCTCTCTTGAAAATCAAACTCTCCAAGGAAATCAAACTGTTTGTGGTTCTCACAAGTGTCTCAAGTGTGTTCTCCATCTACCCATTGACTTCCTCTTATAATCTTCTGTTGGACCTCCAACGACCAAGATTAAAAATTAATCAGGGGCCCAGATTAATTCCCTATCAATCCGTTTGGGTTTCTATATGATTCACACCTTATCTCAATTAACACTGATTAATTAACCAAATTTCCTAAGTTTAGACTTAGGAAATATTAAAAAATAGTCTAATAATCTAATTGAGACACTTCTAGGTGGATTTTCCATAAATTATTTATGGGTTATGGATAACTCATGTGTTTTAGCCTCTCCACAAAGTTTTGAGACTAGAAAACCTCCGATGCTACAAAAACTAACACTCCCTCTTAGCGAGGAAGGTGTTCTCTACAACTCTAGTGTTGCACATCCTACCACAACACCTTGTCTCTATACCACCCTATTTCACGCTGCTAATGTCTGGACACTACCCACCAACCACTGCGCAACTCTGATGTTTCATATGTTCTCCCACTGAAATTGCTAAACCGTTCCAACCTTGCATATGCACTACAACTCTCTCTCAAATGTTCTTGTTGCAACTGCAACTACTTCAATTAAGAAGCATCCTAAATACTAAATCAATTGTGCTCAGTATGATGCATCTGTCTCCCAAGTCTCTAAATGGTAGTATCTACTGCACTGTCCACTCAAGAATATGTGTTGACGCTGACTCTACTATTGTGCCACTCTGCACTACTGCCAACACTGCGCTATGCTCCTCAACATTTGACTGTTACTAGTTTGAAACTGTCGTTCTAGAATTTGATTGCATCACTAATAGTGATCTATCCTGCTATTAAATATTGTGGCCCCCCATAGCAAGATAATGATCCATGAGGAGGACACCTCAAGGATTCTACCCAATCTCTGTAGTGCTGGACTATAGCTCCAAGCCACCCCACCTCTCTCTTGAAGGTATGGTTGCCATCATAGCGAAGTATTCCGCCAACCCAGAGGAAACTTATTTATCTCAACTAACGATGTTGTCTAATCCCGCTTCTCCTCCTTGTCCTTCTTCTTGAGAGGACACTATGTACTGTAGTGACCAATATCACCACATCTGAAGCACTTGACCATTGATAGGTCCTTCTTCTTATTCTTCTCCCCCTGCCCCTTACTGGGACCCTTGGATGCTAGAGCCATGTTTTCTTCTTCCTTCTCACTCTTCACTCCCTTGTTGTTGCTTCTGCTAATGGTACTCTTCAATAAAGCATGCCTCAACTCTTGCTATTGTAGATTGACCCATATCCTATCACATCTTGGCAATGTGTCTCTGCACAAAATACTTTGGACAAACACCTACCAATCCTCTGAGACACTGTTTAGTGCTAGTCGTACAAGCTATGTAGGTTGGGGTGCCTGCCCAATGGCTGCTAGTTGGTCATGGACCTCCTAAATCCTAGTGAGGAATCCATCTATGCTCTCGCCCTTCTGAATCCTGACGCTTCTCAACTTCTCCTGGAGAAACATCTTTATTGCTTGGAAGAACTCTAATATAATGTGGAAAGACTATCCCACATCTCCTTCGTCATGTTTTGGCCAGATATATGTGAAACTATATGATATCAAATTCCATCCAAGATCATCCGCTTTTCCTTCACCATTTCTCTTATGTACTCCTTTAGTTGATCAGGGTCTTGGGGTACTACTACCACATTATCTATATAGGATTTTAGGCCATGTGCATCTAGAAGGAAGGACATCCTAACCTTCAAGATGACATAGTTGGAGACTCCCTCCAACTTATCATCATCTCTAAGCCCAGTTGTGGCAATCTCAACAAACTTGTCAAAAACTCTCCCTTTCCCTCTACTCGGTTGATGCTCTAATATTTTCACCCCCTACATGAGTGAGAAAATCTACTCACGTATACTACTTATCTGCAACTAGAAAAAATCAAACTTCTAAAACTCAAAGTCCCCTAAGATAAATTTTCCATTTGTTGTGTGTGATTTTCTCTTCCACCTGACTCTGGTTTTTCTACTGCAAAAACCTTAGCGTCGAACCTAGGAATCTTCTTAGTGAGATTATGCATTGTTGCTACTCACTCTGCCTGCTAGAATCATTATTCTAGGAAAATCGACTTTTCTGCCACCCTACAACTAAAAAATGAACCCTTTCCCCATCAATTTGTACTGCCTAGCAAAGCATTGCGGAACACCAGCAAATTTCAGCTTATTGCTCCTAAATAGTGAAATTTTCTTCTTCTACTTCTGAGGTTCTTAGCTGATCAATCACGCTCTCATACCATGTGAAAATTTCAAGTCTGAAATCCTATTATAGCAACTAGAATTAATTCTTTTAATTGTTAATTAATTTAACAATTTATTTGCTACGAAAAATACCAAATTAATCACACTACAACCTTCACACATTAACTATGGAAGAAAATAGCGCTGGAAACTGAATCTTTTTTTAGCACACACACATAAAAATTGACAAAGTTATATTTAGACAATTGTCCCCAAAAAAAACCAAGTTGGGAAAACCAGTGCAAGAGATGAGGGTTCTATTATTATGCAACAGTGAGAGAAAATATGAGTACCACTGAATGTCGAATCTGACTATCCTACAGAGAAAAATACTGGCGTAAATATAGTGAGGAATTTTCCTCATGCCACAGGAAAATCTAGGCTCTGATTGCAGCTCCAAGTGAGCCATCCAAACTAGTCTGCGCAGGCCTGTGTCACCCTTGTGCAGTCTCTTCTCACGCACAACCTGAATCAACTGCTCCTGTAGTTGTCCTATTTGTCACTAGCTGAGAAACTGCCTCTCTAGCCTTTTGGAACCCTTTCATGTCCTCTGGAACTGAAATTTGACTTCTCTCCAGCAAAATCAAACTACCTCTAAAGGCTTCTACGCAGCCCCTACATCAGCCTCACTATGGCTATCTCTGCCTCTCTGCAAATGCACTCACCAGATTTGGAAAACTTCCTTTAGCTTCACTGTCTCTGCCCATCTCTATCTCTACTTCCTTACTGAAGCTTGAACTCTCCAACATTGTTGGCTCTCTGGAAAATCAAACTCTCCAAGGAAATCGAACTCTCTATGGTTCTCACAAGTGTCTCAAGTGTGTTCTCCATATACCCATCGACTTCTTCTTATAAACTTTTGTTGGACCTACAATAGCCAATATTAAAACTTAATCAAGGGCCTAGATCAATTCCCTATCGACTTGTTTGTGTTTATAGATGATTCACACCTTATCATATGGATGACTCATGAGTTTTAGCCTCTCCACAAATTTTCGAGACTAGAACACCTCCGGTGCTACAAAAAATAACACTCCAAGCCCAATATGCCCTACATGGAGGAATGGAAGGATTGGGGCAAAGTGAATCTCTAAAAGGATCGATCGATTCCTTGTACATCACTTTTTGGCAAAGAAATTAAAATGAATAGAATCAACTACACCCTTCTCAGATATTTCAGACCATGATGCAATTACTCTCGAATGGGACGAGGGGCATGAATTCAACGCTCTCCCATTCAAGTTCAACCATATGTGGATTCAAGAGCCGAAGTTTATTGATTTTGTCCAGAACTCTTGGGAACAACCTTTAGCATCAAACCGTGAAAGTTAGATGGATAAAATCAACATTAAACTAAAAAATTTAAAACACGAGGTCAGAATATGGATCAACAATCGGAAGAAGAATCTCTCGAAGGAATTAGATGCCACTGAAATTGAAATTGAATCTCATGGATCCATCCAATCCGGAATATTTTATAGAACAAATCAAAAGCACCTTACTAGATCTAGTGGAAAGAAAAAACAAAATTCAAAAACTCCATGAGGAGGAGTGGCACCTAAAGAGGAGGATGGATTGGATTTTAGACAAAGACGGGAACACTCAATTTTTCCACCTTGTAGCTTCGAAAAGAAAATATGCCAACACTATATGGAATGTTAGGGATGAGGAGGGTAGGATTCTCACCACATTGAAGGATATTAAAGAGGAAGCATTTCAATATTTCAGAAACCAATGTAGGTCACCTAAGGTGGACACCATTGATGATAAAATGGGGTTAGCATACCTATTTTTGATTATGGTGAATGACGAGGACATCGAACAAATGGAAAAACCTATCACAACAGAAGAGCTCCTTCAAACTATGAAAGAGATGGACAAGGACAAGAGCCATAGGCGAGATGGATTGCCAATAGAAATTTTTCTCTCCTTTTATGATTTAATGGGGGTTGATCTACTCCTGATGGTGGAAGAATCTCATCGATATAGACACATATTAGATGCCATCAAATCTACTTTCTTTACTCTCATTCCTAAAAAGTCAATTTCTTCTTCTTCTTCTTTTTTGATTATAAACCTATCTCTCTTTGTAACTCTGTTTATGAGATAATATCTAAACTTGTAGCCAACGGAGTAAAAAATATCTTGTCCTTACACATCTCCCAAGAGAAATTTGGATTCCTAGCTAACGAGAAAATTCAAGAAGCAGTGGCTATTGCATAGGGATACATCCATTCAGTTAAATTAAAGAATCTAAAAGTCTGTTTATTGAAAATTGATCTCATAAGGGCATGTGATACAGTGGACTGGGAATTTCTCAAGATTTTTCTACACAAAATAGGCTTTCCCTATAGGAAAATCAAGTGGATAATGACATGTGTCACATCGGCCAACATGGCAGTTTTCATTAATGGATCCCTAATATATTTCTTTAAGCTCTATAAGGGATTAAGGTAAGGATGCACCTTCTCTCCCCTATTGTTCATCCTGGTCATGAATGCACTCAGTAGAGTCCTCAGAGCTGCAAAATAAGATGGAAAGATCATTGGATGCAAGGTGACGAGAAATAAATCATCAACCCACTTGATGTCTATTGACAATGTTCTTTGTTTGGGAGAGGCGAAAATAGGAGAATGACAGATTATCCATAAAATTATCACAATCTTTAGTAAATCCTTTGGACTCATAATTAATATTGATAAATTAGAACCAATATTGGATGCCGAAGATTCAGAGGCAGTACAAGTGATAACATCTGTATTTGGTATAAAATTGGTGCCCATGGTTGGGGATTTAAGTATCTAGGATTCCATATAAAGCCTACGAGCTATGTCATACGGGACAAGAACTGGTTGATCCACAAATTTGAAAAAAAGCTAACTTCGTGGGATAAAAAATGGATCATTCTAGGAGGAAGAGTGATTATGATTAAGGTCGTCCTTTAAGGGATTTCGATGTACTGGATGCACCTGTTTCATTTGTTGACAACAGATATTCACAGGCTTAATGCCATCATGGAAAAATTCCTTTGGGATGGAAATGGAAACAACAAAAAATTCTACTTAATCAGATTCGATGCTATCACTAGGCCCATCCAGATGGGTGAATGGGGCTTAAGGTACACTTGACATTTTAACCTTGCCCTCTTGACCAAAAATTTGTGGAGGGTTTTCAATGGGAATGGCCTGCGGAATGAAATAATTAGGGATAAGTACCTACATAATACATCCTTGGAAGGTTGGATCATTGTTGGGGCTCCATGCCTGAAAAATTCATCAATGATATGGAAAATTATGATGATCTCCAAACCCTGGATTTGTGGCAATTTATGTTGGGAAGTGGGTAGTAGTGAAAATGTTTTAATTGGGCTGGATGTAATCAAAGGACTTATTAGGGCTCATTCCCTTCACCCCTACTCATCCAACAACTAAATGTGTGTGGCCTATTCTCATTGGACAAACTAGCATATGGGCATTTAACATTATCGTCTCCTACCATATGGTTACATGCTTGGTAGATTAATATTCCTGTTCAGTTTGAGATCGAATGGGAACAATACAGATACCACCTATGCAATTCAGGGATTTCCCTATCTCTGAAGGATGACATACTTGTTTGGAGGGGTAGGGCCTCAGCGACAGATGTTGCAGCCAATGAGATATATTCATACATGTCTTTTAACGACCAGGCAGGTCCCCAAGCAGATTATTTATCGCTCATGGGGAAATGGAAGGTACCATTAACGATTAAATTCTTCAATTGGTTGGTTTTTCTCAACCGTATTCTTACTTGGGACAATTTGACTAGGAGGGGTTTTCATGGCCCAAGATGGTGCCCATTGTGTAGGTTGTCCCTTGAATATTTTTTGCATCTCTTTCTTCACTGCCCTTCCATGGTTGCCATTTGGAATGAGGTTACTAAAATCTTGAAGGTAGATGCTATAGTGTACCACTCTTCTATTGTCTCCCGCGTAGCTGACTGGGATTTTAGGAAAAAAAAATTTAGGGTTTCCCCTCTGTACATCTTTTGTGGAATTTGGCAATGTCGGATTGCTGTTATTTTCGAGAATATATCTCCTAACAGTATGATCGCTAGTATGAAAAATGTTCCCTATTTCCGAGAGATTAGCCCATGGAAGCCCAAGGTTAGTTGACACTATGTTTCCTATAAGGACCTTGCATGCATTTTCCCCATCATATTCTTTGATGACGCCTCCTATAATGGTATGTGCATTTGTGGGGCCTATATTGAGATCAGTTCTTCATTAGCTTACCAGTTCCACTGATCTAGTGATCTAGGCACTAATTCAAGGGCAGAGGTTTTGGCCCTTTGCGGGACACTTTAGTGTGATGCTTGGCTCGCTATTGATAAGATTCATATTGTGGGTTACTCCAAAATGGGTATTGACTGGGCCTTGGACCACACCTCCATAACAGCCCCTTCCATTCATCATTAGTTGTAGCATGCTCAAGATCTGAAGGCCTCTTTCTCCAATATCACCTTCGATCATATATTTTGGGAGAAAAATCTAATTGTTGATGCTCTCTCTAAACAGGGGATCCCCTTTCATCCAGGTTTGATCCACTTTGACCTATAAGTGGATGGCTTTGTCAATGGATTTGGTACTTTCGCCTTTTAGTTCTAGATTTTTTTTCTTTCTTGCTCTATTTTTCCTCTTTTTTTGGGTCTCTAATGCAAGCCTCTATATCATGAGGCATCTTATTGTAGCTCCTTTTGGTTGTGTTTTAGTTCTTCTTATGCCTGATCGGGTTATGGTTACAGGTAATTTTTTAATCTGGCCCATTGTGGATCTAGGCCTTTATACAACATTCGTTTCCACCTCCAAATAGTTGCTCATTATTTTTGGTTGATGATGGACTATGGGTATCCTTCGATCCGTTTTTATGTAAACTTATTTTATAAATGAAAGCATTTATGTTTTTTTGCAGTGAAAAAAAAGGATGACACACACGAATCGAGAAATGTTACCGCTTCAAAAAAATCCTTATGTCATATGCTTCACATTCAATTCAGTTTGATACATGATCGACCACCATCCAAGAAATAGACAACAACCTCCTTGCCCACCTTAAACACTTGTCAAATTGAAAATTGATTAGGTGTTGCCCCGAGGTATTTAGTTCATGCATCTACGAAAACACACATGCTTTAGATGAGACACTAAGATCAATAATATACACCATAAATTTATTCATTGTTAACAATAAATATAAAGAGCTAATATAATCCTCACAATTTTTACTTTTACTTTCTCGTTTGATGTAAATTTGTGATTTTTTTTAATTGTTTTTGTATTTTTCGTAAGAGAAAAAAGTAATTTTTTTTTATAAATTAGCTTTGCACCAATTTTAAAAAATTATTATATATAAAAAAAACTAATTTAAAATGTGATTTGTGTCAATATCATATATATATATATATAAAGAAGTCAATATTAACATATTAATAAGTGGTTAAGATATTTTGATTTTGAATGAGTCACAACATCGAAATGTCAATATACATGCTTTAAATGTGAGTTGTTAACTCACGAAATTGTTGCTCACGGTTTTGCCAAAGGTATGTCAAGGTTGCATGAGCATGAGCATTGCACATGGAACCTTGATGTAATTTTAGCAGAACCATGAGCATGAGAGATTGTACCTAACAACTCACATTTAGGGCGAGTTTGTATAACAAACAGACATTGCCATCATAGTATACCTTCCTAATGGATTTAAAAATATCGCATCATATTTTATAATAAAAGAACCTAATTTAAGTGTCCAATAAAATTTATTAAATTATTCACCGTAAATTGAGTTCATTCTTATTAATTAGTTTAGGTATTGAAATTGGTTTGTGATTAACACTTTTTGAATCTTAAAAATCTTATGGAACTTGTGCTTATAAATCAAATTATCTTTTATTGTAGGGTGGAAAGAAGGGGGAAGGGTTACCTATGACCCCAATGAAAAAAATCTTAGAGTACTCAAGGAGTTTGGGAAAGATGACAAATAATTAGGTAGAACCTTATGGCTTACTATAATGCATCTTCCTTGCCAAATAAAATCAGGTTTCCTCTTTCATTGTCTTAGGGGACTCTCTTATTATCATTCAATACATGGTTAAATATTAATTTCCAAGAGATAAGTGTTTGAATAATCTCTTAAAATGTGTCAAGAAGACAACAAAATATATCCTTATTATCAATTATAAGAACATACTATGGCATAATAATAAAGAAGCAGATGGATGTGCTAATTTGGGATGCAATATGAAACTTGGTGAATTGATGGTTAATGGATAATTAATGCCATCCTTAATTCCTTAGTAATAGTTTCAATGATAAGTGATGCAACATCAAGTTACATGATAAGCTAAGAGTGTATGTATTGTAAAAGTTTCTTTATTTTGGGTCTTCACCTTGAAACCACCTCCCTTTGTCTCCATGAACAATGCACCTCTCGAAAGGAATTTTATTTATTTTTTTTATTTTTTATTTTTTTTTTTATTTTATTTTTATTTTTATTTTTTTTTTTTTATTTTGGATAGGAAAGATTAGTTTTGAAATACTTAGGCTTATTATGATGTATTTTCCACAAACTAGGAACAAATTTTGATCAATACAAAATTCTCATTATTATTTAAAAAAAAAAAAAAAAAATCTTTTATTTTGTTTTCCACCTTATTTAATATGATAAAAAAATTCAAATTAGTAAAATTATGCAGTATACTTAGGAAAATTTCCTTGTGAATTGTATCAATATTTTATTTATCTTTATTTAGAGAGAATTTTCTTCACTGATATTATTCCAAAACACAAATGCACATCTATACAATTTGCAATGTGTGATCCCACTACTATTTCATGTTCTTAGAGTCCAAAAATCCATTTTCTTATTATTATGTTTTGAAGAGATTGGTAAACATGTTTAATGTAAGTAACACTAACATAATCTTAAAACATAAGAAAAAATGAGACATTCACACACATTGTATACATGATTTACCATGGAAATTTATAATCAAGAAAACCAACTTAACTCGAAGTCATACCTTTATATCACACTGTATTTACTTAATTATTCATAGTAAAATATTTAGATATTTTGTGGAATCAACTAATGATAACCCACTAACCATGATTATATAGAATGGATATGAGACCATGGCTTGAAACCACCCAAAAAAAAACCCTAAACACACCTATAACAACCTTCTAAAAATAATGATTAAAAAAGAAAACACCATGGATAAACTTGTTAGGTTGCACTTTCAATACTCGCAAAGGATACGACACATCCAACAATCTCCCTGTTGTTAAATACTTTGCAATGTGGCCCAAAAAATAACAAAATTAGTTTCTTGGGGTAGCTAACCCCATTGATTCCTTACACCAAAATAACTTCTAAGTACTTGTAGACTTCGTTAATGAATTTGCAACATTTTTCAAGGTGTTAAATTCATCTCAAGGGCACCTTCTTGTTTTCAACCATCTCTAATAAAATGGTATTGCATTGCAATACGCTGTCTTAGGATGATGAATAGGGTTATTTTCTAGAAATATTTCACTTCGACTATGACAATTTATCCTTACAACTTTCTATACAAAACTAATACCTAAACAAAATCTCAACAACCATACAATATCCTTACCAACACGAATTGTTTCCATGTACTTATCTTCTATATTTAAAAGTGAAACTATATTCTACCACTTGCTTATTCATTTAGATTCTCTCAGCTATCAGAATTAACCAATATCTTTTAATTTTGTGATGTTAGCAGACTTATATGTGAAAGAGTATTAAAAACCACATGTGCATAATTCAAAGAAGATGAAACATAAAGGTAACCATCAAATCAAAGAAAAAACACAACTTGATAATGGAGTTCACCCAGTGTGGGTTATGTCTCCGGGCCCGATGTCAAGAGTGGGGAGGTCACTTCATTAATTGCTACAAGATGATGATGAGTACATGGTGCATTATTTGTCAATACAAGGAAGAAATTCCTCCACTAGAGTGGCATGTCTCTCCATGAGACGTTCTTCTATAATAATTCTCACTCACATAATATCTCCTTCAGCATGACGAAATATCAAAACTCTCACATGAAGTGGCATACAAGGATCCTCCAACATAGTAGCAAAAAAGGATCTCAACATCAAGCATCATCTCAACAAAAATCAAAATAAGACATGACGTCAATACATCTCATACCTTCACTTCCAGGGATGGCCTAAAAACGCACACCTCTGCTGAAGAAACAGTCTACACGGTTGAATTTCTAGCGAAAAATCATGAAATTTGAGTGTAAACTTGACCCCTTTCTGACTTGGTCAAATTTGGGCTTCTTGGGTAACTCAAAGATTCCTCAAAGATTCTCTTCTGCAGGCTGAATAAAATTCGGCTGCTCAGATGAAGAAACTGATCTCACCATCACGTTCCTTATAGAAAACTGAGAAAAATGAGTATACAGTCGGCTTGGTTATGAAATTGTCATTTTTGGGCCTCCAAGGAATCTCAAAGATTCCTCAAGATCCCACAAAGATTCTCTTATGTAGGTTCACTGAAATTTTATTGTTGAGATCAGAAAATTGGTCACGTCATCAGACTCCTAGCGAAATTCTAAGTAATCTGAGTATAAAGTCGACATAATTCTGACACCTTCAAAATTTGCACTTCAGGGAATCTCCAAGAATCCTGACCGATTTTGCATGAGAATATTCTCTAGAATATCCCCTGGAATATACTACCTTGAAAACTGTGCCCAACATGGTTTTGACACCCACGTGCTAAGAGCTGGCTCTCATCTTTGTTGTTGGCACAAATGATTTTTGGAATTTAAATAATGTTTGTGGGCATTATTGTCAAAGTTGGTGCTGTTAGCATCTTGGTTGGTGAAACTATTGTTGGAACGTTGACGGAGGTGGAGGCGTTGTGGGTACAAACCACGCAGAACCCACTTTTGGTTAAAAAATACGATACATATAATGACCACCATAACCATTTGCAATTCAAAACATTCAAACCATTGAACATAACGAATGATTGTCCATTTCACTGTCAACCGTTGGCATTTGATCGTAACCATGGAACCAATATCTAACATAATGGTTGACATTAGTTATACATGGTGTGTTGTTGTCAAACCATGTGTTAATATGGTCCAATGCCCATTCCACACCATACCATAAGATGCCTCTCCATATATATGGACATATAACCATATTTTAATTAAGTATACTCATATGCCATATGCAAATTAATTCGTGGGGTAGTTTCATATTGTTTTTATTTTTATATAATTATTAATAATTATATTTGAACATATACTAAATGTGGTTGATATACGCCGTAGCGTTCATTTTTAATTATATGTTATATTATTAATCTCATATATATATTTATATATATATATATAATATATGAAATATTAATATTAAATTAAGATTAATTATTGTTATTAATATTTTTAATTATATTCCTCGGATGCGGGTGTATAGCCAGGATGTAAATGCGATGGGAAAGGGGTGGGGTGAGGTGGGACGACACCTGCCTACCCAGTACCGAACAGATAACCGCCTTCTGATTGAAGGACCTCGGCATTTGAGGAACGCAGGGTTCGTTTGCTTCACCTCAAGCAGCTTTGATCCTCCCATCCCGTCTTCCGATCTGTTTAACGCCTCCGCACGCTCCGGCTTACCCCAAACCTCAGCTCTCTTCAATGCCACAGTAATGGCGGGTGATTCTTGATGCATGATAGAGGACGATAAATTAAGGCTCAGCCATGGGATTGTTGTGGAGCCGCTTTCGTTGATTCACTCGCATTACTACCCAGCCTCTGATCTCGACTCTAGTTATGGTCTGTATGGTGTTGGCTCTCATGGCTTGAAAGGGGAGAATAATTTGGAGTTATGCTCTCGTCTTTCTGAGGAGCCGCCTCCGTCAATCCTCTAGTTTCTCTCTTGGGCCTCTGGCCTTCGTTTTGATGACTATCTAATTTTCCCTGGCCCTGCCATCGCTGCTGCTCAACCTTGTTTTTATCTTGCTGCTGTTGTATCCCCTATGCCCTGTCTGCGCCATAGAACGCGGTGCTACAGGGGCATTCCTCGGCGTGCACCTTCCAACTCGTCCTCTGATTCTCCCTCTCTCTCCAGTGATTTCCTAGCCGGTCATTGCCCTCGTACTCGCAGTGGGAGAGGGCATCTTCATTTGCCCAGCCATTACCCTGAGCCCCGTCCTCCAGACACCACATCTTCTCCCTTATTTGGCTACGTGATTTTCACCTTCAACTGCTCTCTGAACCACCCAAGGATCACAGCTCACATTTCGGTGGTCTTCCATGAGGAAACCCAGGTGGGGGAGTCTAGCTCTCATCCAGAGGGGAGTCTAGCTCTCATCCAGAGGGCCTTGGCTCTATCTCTGCTCCGAATCCGTTTCTCCAGAGGGGGATTGGCAGCGCACCTTTGCAGGCTCCGGATGCATAAGCTCGCAGTGCTCTTGACGTTGTGATAGCGTCGGTGGATCCTGGTCCTTCTGAATCTAAAGCTGCTCTTGCAAGGGATCAACTTGATACCGATTGGTGCAAAATAGTGGAAGAGCCTCCAGATGATTAGTTTGCTCTTTGTTGCCTTGTTATCGTGCCCTGCAGCCCATATTATTGGGCAAGTTTTTTTTCAAACTGCTATGTGGGTTCATTCCTGCAAGTTTTTCTTCAAACTGCAAGTTTTTGTGAATTTCTGTAATCTCTGCAATATCAAGAAGGTCATCACTTGTTCCCCTGCGTGGGTTCTGATAACTGGTTCAAGACTGAGTTCCCTACTATTAGGCAATCTTCCTATCTGCATAACTGATATTCTTTACCTCTCTTTCAGGGCAGTGTTTTTGACTTCAGTCACGTTGTAATTTTACCCCTTTTTTGTTAATAGATTAATCTTATTTAAAAAAAAAAATATATATTTTTAATTATATTTATTAATATAAATATTGTTATATTTAAATAATTCAATTTAATTATTAATTAAATCAAAAAAATTATAAATTAATTAATCTATATTATTAATAATTATTAGTAATAATAATAAAATAATAGTTATTATTATTTATTAATATTTTTTTTTATAATTATAATTATTATTATTATATAGTAATATTAAAAACTCTATGAATAACATTACACCTTGTTAGGGTCTAAATCTACCTCAGGCTGAGAAAGGTAGGAACTAGAGTAACATCAAACCACGCTTAACCTGGTAGCTAGCCCTACCAGGTCGGGAGAGGGCTCTCTCCTTGTCAATTTCAGGAAAATATGATTACTAAAGCTTGAGATGACTGATGTAAAGACTAATTTTAGGTTAGGTATATGCTCAAAGGAGTTTAATTGACTTTAATGATGGTTTGCTGGCTCAAATGTGAAAGGCAGATTTGGGTTCGAGGAATGGACTCAGTTTTGCAGAGGTTTCTGTGGGGTGACGTAGGCAAATGTTTTAGTACTTTAAATTGAATGGGATGGAGAGTCTTAGGACTGGTGAGGAGTTGGAGAGGGCATGAGAGTCTCAGGGATCCTCTTCAAATAGTAGAAAACATAAATAATTAAACAAACCCTAGGTAGAGCACTGCAATTTCAATGATTTCTACCTTTATCCTTGATTCATTTAGTTTAGCTGAAAAAGAGAGAAAATGGCATACATAAACACATGTAAAACTTGAATTATAGAAGAAGACACTATACCAAATCAATTTGCCATGAGAATCCCACAAAAGGCTGCAAACCCTGGTCTATTCCTTTGCCAAATTGCAGAGATGAATGTACAGTGCTGCTCAAAGCTTTCACAAAAGTCCAACCTTGAAAAATGACTGAAAAATTACTAGATATAGGCAATAGACAACTAATGCTAGGCTTTAGGGGTCGAATTCATAAGTTTAGGAGTTGTTCCAACAAGATCTAAACTAAGAACTGAAAAGTAGGCAGTGGAATAGCTTGCCTCTAAAATCTAGGAAACTGATTCATTCAGTTCAAAACTACCTTTTCATGACATATTTACCTCCATGAGAAAAATTTTAGCATATTTACATCAACGTCCATCATGTTACATCAAATTACATCATGAGTTTGACTATGAGAGAGGGAAAAGTTAAACTGAGAAAAAACTAGGTGAAAAAATAGAGTTTTTGGGCAAAAACGTTAATTTTCCATCTTGTGTGCCGCGTCTCTTTGCAGCTGATTTGGGAGGCCTTCCCACGCACCAAATTAGCTCCAAGTGGGGTTGTTAGAAAGGTATGTCTGTCTAATTTCTAGAACAAGTGGAATTTCTGAATTTGGAGTCAATTTTCCCCTCCAAAAGTGAGTTCTCCCAACGCTGCTTCCTGTGTGGCCAAAAAGGGGCAGAAAGTGCATTTTTGAGGTGTTTTTGACCCTTTTGGAAGTTCAAAGCCTGACAAAATTTCTTGGCCATTTGTGCGCATTCATATATTTTTCTAAGGAATCCAAAAATTCTGATTTTTCCTCCAAAGGAGGTCCCTAGCAAAAGCGCGCCCCAGGTGGCACGGCGCACCAAGCAGAAAAACCTGTGTTTTGCTCCAAAAATTTCAAAATTGACAACAAGTATCCCAAATTTCTTGAAATTTGGGTTGTGTCCTGCATCAAGTGCTATGTTGGGCTAAGGAAGCCTCAGCCAAAATATTGAGCTTGTCTTGCTCTTTCTTCTTCCTCAAAGCTTTCCTCAACTTGGCCTTCAAAATCCTAATTCTCGCTTGGCAAACTTTGTTTCTCGCCAAATAGTGATAGCCCATGTGCCTCAACATATTTTTCTCTTTGTTGGCCTTCTCTAACATTTTTTCCAAGTGTATGTTTTCCCTCTCAAGCCAAGATTCACGATCAGCTTCAATTTCTTGTTCAAGTGGTGTCAACTTGACTTTCCTCCTCTTGGCAGCTTTTCGTTTTCTCTTATGTTTTGGAGCTCCATGATGGTTTGCTGATCCTCTAACTGTTTGTTCCTTTGCTCAAGATAGTTGATTATCCATGTCATGCGGAATGAGTCGATCTTGCGGACAAGATAGACCTTCCTAGAATCTAATGAAGACCTAATGACAAACAAACCAACCAGACACTATCTTTCTCTAAATGCGCTTTATAAGTAATGGCAAACGAGTGTTTTTTAAGGCCTACCTCATGTCCAACGCAAGTTTGGAGATGCCTTCGCTCCTTTGATCCAAGTAAGTTCCTTTGTCGCAAACCTGCAAGCACAAACAAGGCAAACGATTAAATAGCACATGAATAACCAATATTATAAAACATATTTAACATGAAAGTCAAGGAGTCCATGAAACAAATAACATGAGATACTTGTTGAGAAAAATGAGCTTGATTGTATTAATTAAAAAGGAGAAGAACCTTACAACCTTTGCCTTGACGCTGTACAAGCTCCTCCCAGGGTCCAACAAGAAGTCTCCTCTACTTTGACAAGCTTCACTCACTCCCTAATGAAGCGAAAAAGGTATGTGATCTCTCCTCTTAAGCTCAAATAGGAAGTCTTGATTTCACTAGCATTTACCCTCAAAAGTTCAGCTTCTAACCTCCCTGGCCACTGACCCAGTGCCTCAATTTATAGTGCAATGGAGATCAGTTACCAGCTCCTCCTTCAAAGGGATAGAGTCTTCCTTCAAAGGGATATCTCCTCTCAACAAGGGATTAGTTCCTCTTATGATGGGATGCATGAACCACTTGGAGCAAACAATCCACGTAACAAATGCTTCTAGAAAACTCTAGAATTAACCCAAGATGGGTTTTTTAAGATAAAGATTGCGCCTTTTGACTTTTACAGGGGTACGCACCCTCCCCTTTACATACAGAGCGTATAAGTACGCAGATAACT
>APFE030590710.1:70630-96303 GCA_000404065.3 Pinus taeda
TTAAGCTCCAATAGGAAGTCTTGATTTCACTAGCATTTACCCTCAAAAGTTCAGCTTCTAACCTCTCCAGCCACTGAGCCAATGCCTCAATTTATAGTGCAATGGAGATCAGTTACCAGCTCCTCCTTCAAAGGGATAGAGTCCTCCTTCAAAGGGATAGCTCCTCTCAACAAGGGATTAGTTCCTCTTATGATGGGATGCATGAACCACTTGGAGCGAACAATTCACGTAACAAATGCTTCTAGAAAACTCTAGAATTAACCCAATATGAGTTTTTTAAGATAAAGATTGCGCCTTTTGACTTTTACAGGGGTACGCACCTTCCCCTTTACATACAGAGCGTATAAGTACGCGGATAACTTGAACAAAAGGTGCGGGCCTGCAGGCAAAAGTAAGAGAAAGTGCGGAACCAGAGTTACATTGCTTTTTTGATGTCTTTCTCTCATTTCTCAAGCTTGTTTTGAAGAGCTGAGGTTTAAGACTTGCTTAGGAAGCTGGTATAGGTAATGATAGGCCTACACCGACTGCAAATAATCAAGGTGACGATATTTTTGTGTAACAATCCACTTGGCTCTTTCTATGTTGAGAGACAAGTCATGAATGTCAGTATGCTGTTCCTGAATGATCTCCTTGAGCTTTGAGCTTTGGGTGCCCAAATCAATGTCATCATCCTGAATGAGAATGAAATCTCTCTCTTGACCTTCTAAAGGCCCCTCATCGTGCAATGGCTACTTACACTTGTCGTGTACCTGCTTTGTTGTTGAAGGAAATGAGACCCCTTCCATCCCGGGTGGAGATAGCACTCGTTTTGCTGCTGCAAACAATCTCCTTGTGCCCTTTTGGTAAGTGACAAACATTGGCACACTGGTGGTTGAGTCTCATGCATCTCTTGCTGATGTGAAGGCTCTCTTGCCTCATGAAAAATTGGTGGGGGTACTTGAGAGCCTGTGAAGACCTCATGTGAAATGAAATCCTCCCATGAAACATTCAGTAAACTAAGCGGATGCAAAACCACAATGTTGATTAATGCAAAGTGATAGATGTTGTTATATTGCTGATGAGGAGATTTTCTTTGCACCAATGTGGTCATTTTCTCGATATTTCGGCATATGAAATAAGGGGGGTTCATCATCCTCACCCTAGTGAAATGCATCAATAATCTGATGTGGTAGGCATACAGGCGAGAAAAATCTGTTTTCACAGCTGAAATATTTAATTATGAGCTTCATCAATGGAGCATATGTGTCTTGAAGATACCTGAAAGGGAACACTCTACTAATCTGCCTCTGAAAGCCAGCCTTGATATAAGGCTCATAATGTTCTCTGTCCACCAGCTGCCGCTTATTCCACTGTTCACCCACATTCGGAATACCTGTTGCTTCAGCTATAGATTCCAGTGTCAAAGTGAATGTAACACCTGCCAAATTGACCTGATCGTTGTGAAGATGGAGGACAAACAATCTAGCTAGCTCATGATGGTATTTGACTCTTTTCACCATCTCACAAAATTGATAGCAGGATTGATGTTTGAAGCATGCTATAGCAATTGGGCAAGCCAACAACTCAGTAAGTGTAATGGGCTCCTCTTGGATATGTTTTCCGCTCTTGTAAGGTCTCCTTGGTGCATGAATTTCTATGGAGGAGCCACTTACCGTTTCCTCATTTCTGTCATAAGATGAATCTGACTCCAAGTTTGCCATTTTTCGATGTTTCTTAGATGAGTATCAAGAGATTTTATAGAGACAATAGGTATTACTGCTAAATGACATGGATTTGATGATAGGGAATGTGAATGAGGGGTTGGGATGTTGCTTGTAGGGTTTCTGGGAATGACAAGGTTTGGGGAATGATATTTAGGGATTAGGGATGTTAATTAGGGTTTGGGAGAAGTGAGGTTAGGGATTAGGGTTTTCAGTTTTGGGAATAGGGGAAATATGTAGGTGTAAGTGAAAGAGGGAAGGAGAAAAGAGGTGAATGAAATTGTAGTGAGGGGATGTGAAAATGGTAGAATGGGAATTAGACAACAAACTGTAATTTTGCAAATCCTAGGCAACTTTTTCAATACAACTGTGCTAGGAACTAGAGTTTTGTTTTTTACCTATTGAAACACCTTGCAAATTGATGAAAACCCTTGCAATGGCAATATGGAGATGTTAACTTACTTGTGGAATGAGGAATCTGCAAGTTTGAAGCTTGGAGGAGGCAATTTGAATGAGTTTGGGCTTTGGAGGCAGGTGCACCACTAATAGGTGCGCCACGCCTCACTGGTGCGTCGCGCCAGTTATAAACTCAACGTAAAACCTGCGTTGTATGCGTCGCGCCTCAAAATTTTCACAGTTTGGTTGCAAATTCACTCCTTAGCCTCGAAAACACAATTTGCTCTTGTTTCTCATTCACTTTTTGGACACAAATGAGCTCATTGACATGGAAAGACTTTATATATCCACCAATTTAATTTTTCACTTATAAAAACCAACTTTGTAATGTTTGTCTTTCACTTGCTTTTTAAAACTCTGTTTTGGCAGTTTGACTTGCTTTTTTTCGTCTGATGGACTAAATGCTTTGACTTTTTGACTCTTTTGCAAGGGATGTTATGCAGGAGCTTGGCAAAGTGACCAGGGCTGCATCTCGAAATTATTAGATATAGGAAAAATGAAATTACATAAAATTTTATACATAAAACATAAAAACTCTGTTTTTCCTCAAAATAGGGTTTTGAGGAAAAATCAATCACTGAGCATGTGATTATTGAAATTTTTGTTGCTGAGACTTTATTTGAATTCCTCATGTGCCTGCTAACCATTATTGAGCTTTTACAAGACCTTATTGACAAAACCCTAGACCTAATGAGACCTAAAACCCTAAAAATGACTTTTTGCAGATGTAAAGACAAAAATGACTGTAAATGACTTGAAAAGGGGCCAATAGGTAAAGATCATGAGGGAAAAATTTATAAAATTCCACTACCATAAGATGATCCATGATCCTAATGGAATGCAACTGATCAAATGAGACACCTAAAATGCAATGCAACAAGAGTATTTTGATCACTGAGGGAGGGATGAAGATGCCAACACTAACATTGGCTCCAATGGGGATGGTAGCTCCTTGGAGGTGCCAAGAACTACATATCTCTGGGAAAGCAAGCAGTGCCTTCGTCCATTGGGCTATGGAGTCAATAACTTCGGCAGACAAAAACCAATATCTTAACTCAAAACCAACTAAATTTCAGGATTGAAATCTGACTCAATTTCAAGACTGAAATTCAACCAAAAACCAACTCAAAACTGACGCAAACAATTCACACAAAACTGAAATTAGACCTTCAGTTTTATAGCCTTCACTTCGAGCCCCAAACTGAATGAATGATGACAGTACACACTTGCAATGAAGCAAATAAAATGGTATGTACAGTGATACATTTGACAGTAGAAAACATTTCAGAGATAGTACCATTTGAGCAGCTGACCATTGACCGGCCCACCTGGACAATCTTCTCCGTTCACTTATTTCAGCAGGAAAGCATTTTGATCCCGATATGCAACAATTTTGAATGGACCTTTCCACAGATTCTCACACTTGCCATGCTTACCTTTGTCTTCGTTTCGAGCATCCCATTTTAGCACTATGTATTCAATTTGAAACTTCTCCGCCTTTGCCTTCCGATCATATATTTTCTTGATTCTTTCTTGCAGCTTGAAGGTATTCAAAAAAACCTCCTCTCTAGTCTGCTGCAAATGGATCATTTGATTGATTCTTCGCTGCAAATGATCTTCCTCGCTGCCAGCTTCCTGCAGAAGTTTAACAACCGGGACTACGATAGAGGTCGAGAACACCGTGTCAACACCATACACGATCTCGAGAGTGGACATGCCTATTGATTTCTTCTGACTTACTCTATCTATCCAAAGTGATTTAACAAGATTTTTGTGTCAATTCTTCTTGTTCGTTTCCAACAGCTTTTTGATAATATTGACCAATGATTTATTTAAGGATTCCACCAATCCATTACCTTGTGGATAGTGTGCAGTCAAGTGCCCCAAGGTAATTTGATATTTATTACAAAAATAAATCATATTTTTAGATTTAAAAGCTACTACATTATTTGTAATCAACTTGTTAGGACAACCAAAACGTGACAAAATATTGTTTTCAAGAAACTAAATGATTACCAAATTAGTGGCCTGCCTAGTGGGAATCACCTCAATCCATTTAGTAAAATAGTCTGTCGCTGTGAGGATCCACTTGTGCTATGCTGAAGAAGTAGGATGGATATCGCCAACGAAGTCTAGACCTCACTGCTAAAACTAAGCACTTACTTCAATCGGCTTGAGTGGTAAAGGCTGTAATTTTCTCCTACCTTGAAAAATCTGACATTCGTGGCAGCTTGTAATAGTTTTGTACATATCAACAAAGAGGGTTGGCCAATAATATCCCGCTCTCAAAATTTTATTGGCTGTTGTCTTCCAAAATAGATGACCTCCAGAATCTCCCTTGTGAAAATCATCTAGGACCTGTTTTGCCTCTTCTTCAACCAAACAATTCTGCAAGACACCGCTGGGATATTTCCAATAGAGTGCATTATTCATTATACAAAACTTAGCAGCCTTCAATTTCAGGGTCCTAATTTTGTTCTTAGCCATTCCAGGTGGCGGTGAAAGATGTTGGAGCACATAAACAATATCCGAATACCAAGGAGAAAGAAGAAACATTTCTGATACCTGAACAAGGGAACTTTCTTCATCTTCTTCAGACATAGCAACAATTAGATTTATGTCCAAGGCATGCAAATTAGACTCTGCCATCAGTTTGGCCAGCCCCTGTCCTTTTATGAGCTTTGTTGGTTTGATCTCCACATCATATTCTAACAAAGCTGTGATCCATTTGCCTCATCTCCCTTCTGGATCTGTTTGCACTAAGACATCTTTAACGACAACGTTAGGGACATAAGCAAGGATGTGAAAATGCAGAATATAGACTCGAAAATCTTTCAATGCCTTTACCAAAGCAAGAGCTTGCTTTTCAATAATATTGTACTTTAAAGCTGCATCCCTTATGGTTCTGCTGAAAAAAGCAATTGGTTTCTCAAGCTAGTCTCTTTTCTGCATTAAGACCGCTGTCATAGTATGATCCGAAGCAAATGAAAACAAAATGAAATCTTGGGAATAATCTAGGCTGATCAAAACGGGAGCTGAAGAAAGGGCCAACTTTACCAAATTAAAATACTTGATGGCTTCCTTGGTCCAATTCACTACACTATCTTTCTTTAACATGTTTGTGATTTCCCTCAAATGTTCTGCAAGATTTGGCACAAAACGACGTAAGAAATTCATCTTACTGTTGAATGCTTGGATCTCCTTTTTACTTCGTGGAAAATCAATCTTCTGAATGGCTTCCACTCGATTTGGATCAATGTAGATGCCCTCCTTTGATATGATATGACCGAGAAGCTTGCCTTCATCCATAGAAAAGAAACTCTTCTTTGGATTGAGAGACATGCCATACTTTCTACACCGCTGAAATACAATCTTCAAATGATAAAGGTGCTCTTCATCTGAATTAGAAAAACTGTCAAATCATCAAGATAAACAACTAAAAATACATCTTTTTCATTTGCAAATGTGATATCCATAGCCCGCTGAAAGGTCGCACCAACATTCTTTAATCCGAATGGCATCTTGTCATAATGGAAAGTTCCCCACGGAGTGGTGAACGTTGTTTTGTCCCTGTCATCTTCATGGACCAGAATTTGGTTATAACCGGAATATCCATCAAGTAGCGACATGTGGGATGCTCCAACTACTCTTTGAAGTATGTGATCCATCTTGGGAAATGGATAGTTATCTTTCAAAGACACCTTATTCAGATTTTTGAAATCAATGCATAATCGAATCTCACCTGTTTTCCTGCGCACGTGAACCAAATTAGAAATCCAATCTGAAAATATTATGGGAACGATTATACCAGCTTTGTACAATCAATTCACTTCCTTTTCTATTGAGGGTAGCAGCTTTGGATTTATCCTTCTTAGCTTCTGTCAAAATGGCTTTCGATTTGGCTTGATCGGAATTATGTGTTGAATTATGCTCTTATCATATGCCTTCAAATCTGAATAGTCCCATGCAAATACATCAGTAAATGAAGATAATAAACCAATGTACTTTTCCTTTACCTGTGGAGGCAATGCCGTTGATAACTTCACCATTTTAGGATTTTTTGCTAATCCAATGTTCACATCCTCAACTCCTTTCTCGGTTGGCAGCAAGCTCGGTTTTCGGGCTACATCATCTTGATCAAACAACTCCTCTAAAGGTATTAGACATTTAGGAATGACATTGTCCTTCAGCTGCAAAACTTCCATCTGATTTACTTCCATGTCCGCTTCACCATCATCATGCTCTCCATCAATAGAAGTATCTTTGTACTTGCCTTCATTTTTCATAAATTCTTCTATCTCTTTATCATCTTGAAACACTTGCCAATACTTTTGATTATCAGGGACAGCAGGGCGATGTTTCGCATCAATTTCAAACTTATTGTTTGAATTCATCAGAATTTTCAAATTACTTGCAGTTGTTGCAAGTGAATCTACAATAACATTCTATACACGAGGGACACATGTTAAAGTGTAATCTAGAAACAATCTCAAAGTATCTAATACCGCATTACGGTAGGCCCACATTCGAGGATGCTTAGCTTGATATTCACCTTTCACTTGCTTGATTACTAACTCAGAGTCACCATATACTGAAATTCTTTTAGCATTTAACTTTTTAAGGATTTTCAAACCAGCAATTAAAGCCTCATATTCAGCCTCATTATTTGAACAATCAAAAGCTAATTTATACGAACAAACTCTTACATTACTTGGCACTTTATTCAAAAGAAATATAGGGTTGCGTATCCAAATACCAATTCCAACACCTTCCTTACCTACTACACCATCAAAATCCATGCTCCATAAACTAGCTTCATCCTCCAAATGCTGAAATTATGTTTTCTCTTCTACTTTTTCCTATTGTCCATCAATTTTTTGCTATTGTCGAAAGGCTAATTGTTCAGCAGTACTATCAAGCCTTTGTCTTTCTTGCTTTAGTACAACTCTGAAATTTTCAGTGATCTCTGGAATATCTTCTACTTCAACTAATTGACTATTTACATCATTAAAACTATTATAATATAGAACAAATGATTCTAAATCAATATGTACATAGTTGATTGGATGATTTAGAGGTTTCTCCTTGCTAGTGATCATATACTTCATCTTTTTCTCCCGGTATAATTTCCTCAACTAACTAAACACGGGAATAGTAGCATAGGAGAAATCAAGCTGCAATGTCCCTTTGAGTTTTGCTCCCCAAGACCTAGAAAGAAGCATGCCAAATCTAAGAGGAATATCAGCTACAACCACATCCATCAACACATTCTTTGCAGGGATCTGATCTAATGTGACAACCAAATCTTTAATAAGACCAATGCATCTAACTCTACTAGAATCAAAGGAATAAAGGTTATGATACTTTCTAGTGATGTCTAAACCCAATTTCTCCATGATTGCTTTAAGCATGAGATTATGAGAGGCTCCTGAATCAAACATGGCATTGTGCAATACATAATCATGCAATCTAAGGCTGATGTAAAAAAGAGCTACATCATTATCCTCAGATTGACCTTCCAATGCCAGACCAAAGATAACCTCAGGTTGGTCATCCTCCACATTTACCATATCAAATAATGGATCTAAATTTAAAATCTTTGACACATGACCTTTATAGCTGCTATTCTTCATCAATTCAGTCAAAGGTATTTACACTTTTACCTTAGAAATTTCATTTTTTAAGCTAAAAGCTGAAGTTTTCTCTACCTCTTTGACTGGAGCATCCTTCTTCTCAGTCTTCTCCTTTGATACAATTGGCTGATTTGATATTTCATTTGTTGATTGTGTTTTTCTGGTGGTAGGATCAGTTGTCTCCTTTCCCTTTTTCTGCACAATTGGAGAATCGTTCTTTGCCGGTGTCACTTCCTTCCTCTTCTGAATTGGATTGATGGGTACCTCTCTACTCCTAAGTGAATATTGTCACTACTGGGCTGTCAAAGCATTCATGTATCCTCTCTGATATTCATCAGATTCTTCTTTAAGAATTGTTTCGTTTGCTAAGATGAAATCTTCATCCCTTTGTATAGCTGGGCTTTCTGAATACTCTTCATCTTCTGTGATATAAATGGGCAGATCATCAGGTGTAAAGAAATGATTCTCTTCTCCAATTATGTTCTCATCGTCATCTGATTCCGGACCATGTACAAAATTCTGTTATAAGGGTGCCTTAACTTGTTGTTGTGTTGCTTGGTCTTGCGCTCTTTGTTCTCATTGCTTGATTCTGAATTGTGGTCGCTACTGACCACGGAAGTTTGGATTTATGACTTGTGTTTCATGGTTATCAACAATTGTAAACCTATCAAACATCTTCTCTATCTTGCAAAGTAAATGATATGAGGAAGAAGCTTCCTCCTTTGTGGTTACCTTCTTTTCAGCCGTTTCTCTAGCTCTCTTGGCAAGCAGATTTGCCTCAACGCTGACTGCAATTTTCTGCATGTCTTCCAATGTGGCCGGATCTCGTTCTCTCAATTGATAGGCCATATCGGGATCGAAGCCATCAGGAAATTTAATCAAAGCCAACCCCATAGGTGGCTTTATATCAGCAGGAATTGCATTGTAAACATAATTGAATCTAACACAATAATCTTGGACACTCTCACCAACATTCCTCTTAATGTTTTCATATTAAAAAAGAATTTGAAGTGGATTTTTCTTTACCTCCCAGTGATCCAAAAATTGTCTTTGAAGTGCTTCCAATGAATTGATTGTTCTAGCCGGTAATGCTCTGAACCACTTTCTGCCCTCACCTCCTAAAGTTTTCACAAACAATCTCATTGTTACATTCTCTGCATCTATCTAAGAAATCACTCATCCAATCAACATCCTGCTGAGCTGTGATACCTTGGGGGGTACCATCAAACAATGGAATTTTGATTTGATAATTAGCGAGCATGTCATCCAAGTTTTGAGGAAAAACAAGAGGTGCATATCTAGTAGCCATTGCTCGAGGTGGATTTATGACTGGCCTTGGGGATGTAGGAGGAGTTGGAGCAGCTGATGTGACCGGTGTATGAGGTGTTGAAGGGGGTGAAGAAATTTTTGATGTTTAAGGTGTAGAAGGAGTGGATGGAGGTGAAAACACTGCAGATTTCTGATCAGAGATGGAGGGTTGCACGGGAATGGTGGGAATAAATGGAGTTTCAATAGGAATTTATGAACCAGATACAATAGCAGATGAACCAAGAGTTACAGATGCGGGTTCTAAGAACTCGGGAATGTTTGTAGCCATAATGGAAGTTTGTAGATTCAAAATATAATCGTCAATTGATCTATTGGCCTTTTCAGTTTCAAGATCTTTGACAAACTCCGGATTTAGGACAGTAGAACCAACAACACTTTCAGACTTAGTTTCAACCAACGATAGATCAAACTGTTCATCAAACTCAAGATCTTCAAGATATTCAAAAACGACCAGGCATGAACGATATCTAAACACAGGAATCACAAAACTTTCTTGGCAGAGAATTCTTGGAATAAGATTTGGGTTTTCATACACGGGAGGAGGATCAGGATCAGGATTTTCTCTGGTGTAGCTTTTGGAAGCCAGTGTGTTGAATTATTCCCAAAAATCAAATGGACATTATCAACTTGTTCAACCTATCAAATTCTAAACTCATCATCCAAAAGTCTAGAATTATTTGATGTATTGGGGCAATTTGCAAGTCAGATGTTCAGTTTATAAGACTAGACCGGAGATTGACTGAAGCAGCTTTTATCTACTTATGCACTCGCAAAGCAATGTGCAGTTTGAAGGCTACCTAGCATAACTTCAGGTTTCGTCTATAGTTTATAAAACAAAGAACACTAACAAACAAATAAACTTGTTCCCAAGTATGGTCACCAATATGTTAGGGCCTAAATCCACCTCAGGCTGAGAAAGGCAGGATTTAGGGTAACATCAAACCACACTTAACCTGGTAGCTAGCCCTACCAGGTCGGGAGAGGGATCTCTCCTTGTCAATATCAGGAAAATATGATCACTAAAGCTTGATATGACTGATGTAAAGACTAATTTTAGGCAAGGTATATGCTCAGAGGAGTTTAATTGAATTTGATGATGGTTTGCTGGCTCAAATGTGAAAGGCAGATTTGGGTTTGGGGAATGGACTCAATTTTGCAGAGGTTTCTGTGGGGCGAGGTAGGCAAATGCTTTAGTAATTTAAATTGAATGATATGGAGAGTCTTAGGACTAGTGAGAGGTTGGAGAGGGCATGAGAGTCTCAGGGATCCTCTTCAAATAGTAGAAAACATAAATAACTAAACAAACCCTAGGTAGAGCACTGCAATTTCAATGATTTCTACCTTTATCCATGATTCAATTAGTTCAGCTGAAAAAGAGAGAAAATGGCATACATAAACACATGTAAAACTTTAATTATAGAATAGGACACTATACCAAATCAATTTTCCACAAGAATCCCACAAAAGGCTGCAAACCCTGGTCTATTCCTTTGCCAAACTGCAGATATGAATGTACAATGCTGCTCAAAGCTTTCACAAAATTCAAACCTTGACAAATGACTGAAAAAGTACTAGATATAGGAAATAAACAACTCATGCTAGGCTTTAGGGGTCGAATTCATAAGTTTAGGAGTTGTTCCAACAAGATCTAAACTAAGAACTGAAAAGTAGGCAGTGGAACAACTTGCCTTTAAAATCTAGGAAATTGATTCTTTCAGTTCAAAACTACCTTTTCATAATGTATATACCTCCATGAGTGAAATTTTAGCATATTTACATCAAATTCCATCAATTTATATCAAATTACATCATGATATTAACTATGAGAGAGAGAAAAGTCAAACTGAGAAAAAACTAGGCGGAAAAAACAGAGTTATTGGGCAAAAAAGTCACTTTTCCATCCTGTGTGTTGCACCTCTTTGTAGCTGATTTTGGAGACCTTTCCATGCACAAAATTTTCTCCAAGTGGGATTTTTGGAAAGGTCTATCTATCTACTTTCTAGAACAAGTGGAATTTCTAAATTTGGAGCCAATTTTCCCCTCCAAAAGTGAGTTCTCCCAACACTGCTTCCTGTGTGGCTAAAAAGGGGCAGAAAGGGCATTTTTGAGGTGCTTTTGACCCTTTTGGAAGCTCAAAACTTGACAAAATTTCTTGGCCATTTGTGGGAATTCATATTTTTTCCTGAGGAATCCAAAACTGCTGAGTTTTCCTCCAAAGGAGATCCTTAGCAAAAGCATGCGCCAGGTGGCGCGGTGCACCAAGCAGAAAAATTTGTGTTTTGCTCCAAAAATTTCAAAATTGACAAAAAGTATCCCAAATTTCTTGAAATTTGGGTTGAGTGTCCTACATCAAGTGATATCTTGGGTTGAGCAAGCCTCAGCCAAAATCTTGAGCTTCTCTTTCTCTTTCTTCTTCCTCAAAGCTTTCCTCAACTTGGCCTTCAAAATCCTAATTTTCGCTTTGCAAACTTTGTTTCTCGCCAAATAGTGATAGGCCATGTGCCTCAACATCTTTTTCTCTTTGTTGGCCTTATCTAACATTTTTTCCAAGTGCATGTTTTCCCTCTCAAGCCAAGATTCATGATCATCTTCAATTTCTTGTTCAAGTGGTGTCGACTTGACTTTCCTCCTCTTGGCATCTTGCCGATTTTCTCTTATGTTTTGGAGCTCCATTTGCTGGTCCTCTAACTGTTTGTTCCTCTACTCAAGATAATTGATTATCCACTTGGCTCTTTCTAGGTTGAGAGACAAGTCATGAATGCTAGCTTGCTGTTCCTGAATGACCTCCTTGAGCTTTGAGCTTTGGGATCCCAAATCAGTGTCATCATCTTGAATGAGAATGAAATCTCTCTCTTGACCTTCTGAAGGCCCCTCATCATAAAATGGCTACTTACCCTTGTCCTGTACCTGCTTTGCTGTTGAAGAAAACGAGACCCCTTCCACCCCAGGTGGAGATAACACTCGTTTTGCTGCTGCGAACAATCTCCTTGTGCCCTTTTGGTAAGTGACAAACACTAGTACACTGGTGGTTTGAGTCTCATGCATCTCTTGCTGATGTGAAGGCTCTCTTGCCTCATGAAAAACTGGTGGGGGTACTTGAGAGCCTATGAAGACCTCATGTGAAATGAAATCCTCCCATGAAACATTCAGTAAACTAAGCTGATGCAAAACCACAATCTTGATTAATGCAAAGTGATAGATGTTGTTATACTGTTGATGAGGAGGTTTCCTTTGCACCAATGTGGTCATTTTATCGATATTACGGGATATGAAATAGAGGAGGTTCATCATCCTCACCCTAGTGAAACACATCAATAATCTGATGTGGTAGGCATACAGGCGAGAAAATTGCCTTCATAGCTGAAATATTTAATTATGAGCTTCATCAATGGAGCATATGTGTCCTAAAGATACCTGAAAGGGAAAACTCTACTAATCTACCTCTGAAAGCCAGCCTTGATATAAGGCTCATAATGTTCTCTTTCCACCAGCTGCCCCTTGTTCCATTGTTCACCCACATTTGGAATACCTGTTGCTTCAGCTATAGATTCCGGTGTCAAGGTGAATGTAACACCTGCTAAATTGACCTGATCGTTGTGAAGATGGAGGACAAACAATCTAGCCAGCTTATGATGGTATTTGACTCTTTTCACCATCTCACAAAATTGATAGAAGGATTGATGTTTGAAGCATGCTACAGCAATTGGGCAAGCCAACAACTCAGTAAGTGTAATGGACTCCTCCCAGATATGTTTTCCACTCTTGTGAGGTCTTCTTGGTGCATGAATTTCTATGGAGTCACTTACTATTTCCTCAAATCTGTCATAAGATGAATCTGACTCCAAGTTTGCCATTTTTTTATGTTTCTTAGATGAGTATGAAGAGATTTTATAGAGACAATAGGTATTGCTGCTAAATGACAAGGAATGTGAATGAGGGATTGGGATGCTGCTTGTAGGGTTTCTGGGAATGACAAGGTTTGGGGAATGATATTTAGGGATTAGGGATGTTAATTAGGGTTTGGGAGAAGTGAGGTTAGGGATTAGGGTTTTTAGTTTTCGGAATAGGGGAAATATGTAGGTGTAAATGAAAGAGGGAAGGAGAAAAGAGGTGAATGAATTTGTAGTGAGGGGATGTGAAAATGGTAGAATGGGAATTAGACAACAAACTATAATTTTGCAAACCCTAGGCAACTTTCTCAATACAACTATGCAAGGAACTATGGTTTTTTTTACCTATTGAAACACCATGCAAACTGATGAAAACCCTTGCAATGGCAATATGGAGATGTTAACTTACTTGTGGAATGAGGAATATGCAAGTTTGAAGCTTGGAGGAGGCAATTTGAATGAGTTCGGGCTTTGGAGGCAGGTGTGCCGCACCCACTAACAGGTGCACCGTGGCTCATTGGTGCATCACGCCAATTATAAATGGCCAGGTGCGCCACGCCTCAAAATTTTCACAGTTTGGTTGCAAATTCGCTCCTTAGCTTCGAAAACACAATTTGCTCTTATTTCTCGTTCACTCTTTGGACACAAATGAGCTCATTGACATGGAAAGACTTTATATATCCACCAATTTAATTTTTCACTTATAAAAACCCACTTTATAATGTTTGTCTTTCACTTGCTTTTTAAAACTCTGTTTTGGTAGTTTGACTTGCTTTTTTGCCTCTGATGGACTAAATGCTTTGATTTTTTGACTCTTTTGCAGGGGATGGAATGCAGGAGCTTGGCAAAGTGACCAGGGTTGCATCTCGAAATTATTACATATAGGAAAAATGAAATTACATAAAATTTTATACATAAAACATAAAAACTCTGTTTTTCAATCATTGAGCATGTGATTATTGAAATTTTTGTTGTTGAGACTTTATTTGACCTCCTCATGCGCCTGTTGACCATTATTGAGCTTTTACAAGACCTTATTGACAAAACCCTAGACCTAATGAGACCTAAAACCCTAAAAATGACTTTTTGCAGATGTAAAGACAAAAATGACTGTAAAGGACCTGAAAATGGGCCAGCAGGTAAAGATCATGAGGGAAAAATTTATAAAATGCCACTACCATCAGATGATCCATGATCCTAATGGAATGCAACTGATCAGATGAGACACCTAAAATGCAATGCAACAAGAGTATTTTGATCACAGATGGATGGATGAAGATATCGACACTAACACACCCTATGAATATGACCCCTTAAATCAATAAACCTAAGGGACTGATATTATAAATCAAGGGAAATAATAAACCAAATGGATTTATACTAAAATAAAAGGGATTATAAACCCAAGGAAAGAATATTAAACCCAAAGGATCAATATTATAAACACAAGGTTATAAAGACTAAGATCAATATTATAAACCCTAAAACGATCATTGTTGACCATGGATGATTTTCATATTGAGACAATCTTTGTCACAATGTGATGTTGGACCATGATTGACAATGATTGATTTTCATATGGATACAATCTTTGTAACCATGCGACGTAGGACCATGGTAGATTTTCATATTGAGAAAATTTTTGTAACAATGTGACGTTGGACCATGTTCGACTATGCTTATAAACTTAGAGATTAATATTAAACCGAAAGATTAATATTATAAACCCTAAATATTGTAAACCCAAGGGAACAGTAAACCCAACCGATTAATACTAAAAATACAAGTGAATAATATTAAACCTAAGGGATAAATATTATAAACCCAAACATAAATATTATAAACCCTAAAATAAACATGGTTGACCATGGTTGACCACAAGTGATTTTCATGTTGACACAATCTTTGTCACAATGTGATGGTGGGCGATGGTTGACCATGATTGATTTTCATATTAAGACAACCTTTGGCACAATGCGACATTGGACAATGGTTGGCCATGGTTGATTTTCATATTGAGACAATATTTGTCACAATGCGACATTGGACCATGGTTGACCATGATTGGTTTTCATATGGAGACAATCTTTGTAACAAAGCGACATAGGACCATGGTTGATTTTCATATTGAGAAAATATTTGTAACAATGTGACGTTGGACCATGGTTGACCATGATTATAAACCCTTTGAGTAATATCATCCCCTCTTAGTATGAACCCTTAGATTAATAAACTGAAGGGATTGATATTATAAACACAATGGATTAATACTAAAATATCAAGGGAATAATATTAAAGCAAAAGGACAAATATTATAAACCCAAGGTATATAAACCCTAAAATAAATATTATAAACCCTAAAATAAACACGATGGACCATGTTTTACCATGGTTGATTTTCATATAGAGATGATCTTTGTCACAATGCGAAATTTGACCATGGTTGAGCATGATTGATTTTCATATTGAGACAATCGTTGTCACAATGTGACATTAGACCATGTTTGCACATTGTTGACCATGATTATAAACCTAAGGGATTTATATTAAACCCTATAATTAATATTATAAACCTTATGAATAATATTATACCCTAGGAATATGAACCCTTAGACTGATAAACCCAAGGAATTGATATTATAAACCCAAGGGATTAATTCTAAAACCCCAAGGTATTATAAACCCAAGGGAATAATATTAAACCCAAGGGAATAATATTGTAAACCAAAGGTATACAAACCCAAAGATAGATATTATAAACCCAAGGGAACAATAAACCCAACAAACTAATACTAAAAACCTAGTGGAATAATATTAAACCTAAGGGATAAATACTATAAACCCAAGGTATATAAACCCAAACATAAATATTATAAACCCTAAAATAAACATGGTTGACCACAACTGATTTTCATATTGATACAATCTTTGTCACAATGTGATGTTGGACGATGGTTGACCATGATTGATTTTCATATTAAGACAAACTTTGGCACAATGTGACGTTGGACAATGGTTGGACATGGTTGATTTTCATATTGAGACAATCTCTGTCACAATGCGATGTTGGACCTTGGTTGACCATGGACAACCATGGTTGTTAGAACGTGATGTTGGACCGATGGATTGATAAACCAAACGGATATGAAGCCTTATATTGATAAACCCAAGGGATTAATTCTAAAACCCCAACGTATTATAAACCCAAGGGAATAATATTAAACCAAAAAGATTAATATTATAAACCTAAGGTGTATAATCCCTAAGATAAATAATATAAACCCAAGGGATTCAGACTAAAAACCCAATTAATTATAAACTGAAGGGAATAATATTAAACCTAAGGGATAAATATTATAAACCCAAGGTATATAAACCCTGAGATAAATATAATAAACCGTAAAATAAACATGGCTGGCCATGGTTTACCATAGTTGATTTTCATATTGACACAATCTTTGTCACAATGAGAAGTTGGACTATGGTTGACCATGATTGATTTTCATATTGAGACAACTTCTGGCACAATGCGATGTTGAACAATGGTTGGCCAACATGGTTGATTTTCATATTGAGAGAATGCTTGTCACAATGTGAGGTTGGACCATGGTTGTCACAATGTGACATTGGACCAAGAGACAATCTTTGTCATAATGCCACCATGGTTATTGACCATGGTTGACCATGGTTGACCATGATCGACCATGGTTTTTTTTCATATTGAGACAATATTTGACACAATGCAATGTTAGAACATGGTTGATCACGATTGATTTTCATATTGAGACAATCCTTGTCATAATGCGACATTGGTTACTTTCCATATTGAGAAAATATTTGTCACAATGTGACGTTGGATGATGGTTGACCGTGATTGATAAACCCAAGGGATTGATATCATAAACCCAAGGGATTAATTATAAAACCCCAAGGTATTATAAATCCAAGAGAATAATAAACCCAACAGATTAATATTAAAATCCCAAGGGATTATGAACTCAAGGGAATAATATTAAGGGATATATAATATAAACCCAAGGTATATAAAATGTAAGATAAATATTATAAACCCAAAAATAAACATGGTTGACCACGGTTGATTTTCATATTGACACAATATTTGTCACAATGCGACATTGGACGATTGTTGGCCATGATTGATTTTCATATTAAGACAATCTTTGACACAATGCGATGTTGGACAATGGTTGTCCATAGTTGACCATGGTTGATTTTCATATTGAGACAATCTTTGTCACAATGTGACGTTGGACCATGGTTGACCATAGTTGATCATGGTTGTCGAAATGTGATGCGGACCATGATACAATCTTTGTCACAATGTGCCCATGCTTATTAACCATGATTAACCATGGTTGACCTTGATAAACCCTAAGATAAATAATACTAGCATAAGGGATTAAGACCAAAAACCCAAGGGATTATAAACTAAAGGGAATAATATTAAACCCAAGGGATAAATATTATAAACCCAAGGTATATAAACCCTAAGATAAATATTATAAACCCTAAAATAGACATGGTTAACCATGGTTTATTTTCATATTTGACACAATCTTTGTCACAATCTGATGTTGGACTATGGTTAGCCATGATTGGTTTTCATATTAAGACAACCTCTGGCACACAATGTTGAAAAATGGTTGGACATGGTTGCTTTTCATATTGAGACAATGTTTTTCACAATGCGATGTTGGACCATGGTTGCCCATGGTTGTCACAATGTGACGTTGGACCAAGAGACAATCTTTATCACAATGTCCCCATAGTAACTAACCATGATTGACCATGGTTGATTTTCATGTTGAGACAATCTTCGATACAATGTGATGCTGGAACATGGTTGACCATGGTTGATTTTCATATTGAACAATGCTTGTCACAATCCGACATTGGTTGCTTTTCATATTGAGAAAACATTTGTCACAATGTGATGTTAGACCATGGTTGACCGTTATTGATAAACTTAAGGGATTGATACCATAAACCCAAGGGATTAATTCTAAAACCCCAAGGGATTATAAAACCAAGGGAATAACAAACCCAATGGATTAATAATAAAAACCCAAGGGATTATAAACCTAAGGGAATAATTTTAAGGGAGAAATATTATAAACCCAAGGTATATAAATATTAATATTATAAACCCTAAAATAAACATGGTTGACCACGGTTGATTTTCATATCGATATAATATTTTTCACAATGTGATGTTGGACGATGGTTGACAATGATTGATTTTCATATTAAGACAACATTTGGCACAATGTGAAGTTGGGCAATGCTTGGCCATGGTTGACCATGGTTGATTTTTATATTGAGAAAATATTTGCCACAATGCGACGTTAGACCATGGTTGACCATAGTTGACCATGGTTTTCGAAATGTGATGTCAGACCATGATACAATATTTGTCACAATGTGACCATGCTTATTAACCATGGATGAACATGATTGACCATGGTTGACCATGATAAGCCCTAAGATAAATAATATAAACCCAAGGGATTAATACTAAAAACCCAAGGGATTATAAACTCAAGGGAATAATATTAAACCCAAGGGATAAATATTATAAACTCAAGGTATATAAACCTAAGATAAATATTATAAACCCTAAAATAAACATGGTTGACCATGATTGATTTTCATATTGACACAATCTTTGTCATAATACAATGTTGGACTATGGTTGACCATGATTGATTTTCATATTGAGACAACCTATGGCACAATGCAACATTGAACAATGGTTGGCCATGGTTGATTTTCATATTGAGACAATGTTTGTCACAATGTGAGGTCGGACCAAGAGGCAATCTTTGTCATAATGTCCCCATGGTAGTTGACCATGGTTGACCATGATTGAACATTTTTTACCATGTTTGATTTTCATATTGAGACAATATTTGACACAAAGTGATGTCGGAACATGGTTTACCATGGTTGATTTTCATATTGAGACAATCCTTGTCACAATGCGACATTGGTTGCTTTTCATATTGAGAAAATATTTGTCACAATGTGATGTTAGACCATGGTTGATTGTGATTGCTAAACCTAAGGGATTGATATCATAAACTTGAGTGATTAATTCTAAAACCCTAAGGTATTATAAACCCAAGGGAATAATATTAAACGCAAGGGAATAATAAACCCAACAGATTAATAATAAAAGCCCAAGGAATTGAAAACCCAAGGGAACAATTTTAAGGGATAAATTCTATAAACCCAAGGTATATAAATTCTAAGATAGATATTATAAACCCTAAAATAAACATGGTTGACCACTATTGATTTTCATATTGAAACAATCTTTGTCACAATGTGATGTTGGATGATGGTTGACCATGACTGATTTTCATATTAAGACAACCTTTGAAACAATGCAATGTTGGGTAGTGCTTGACCATGGTTGACGATGACTAATTTTCATATTGAGATAATCTTTGTCACAATGCAACGTTGGACCATGGTTGACCATAGTTGACCATGGTTGTTGAAATGTGATGTCAGACCATGATACATTATTTGTCACAATGTGCCCATGCTTATTAACCATGGTTGACCATGATTGATTTCCATATTGAGAAAATCTCTTTCACAATACAAAGTTGAACCTTGGTTGACAATGTTTGACCATGGAAGATATTCATATTGAGACAACCTTTGTCACAATGTGGCATAGGACCATGGTAGACCATAATTGACCATGGTTGACCATGCTTGAGTAATGTGGACCATGGTTGACCATGCTTGAGCAATGTGGACCATGGTTGACCATGGTTGACCTTGGTTGGCCATGACTGACCATGCCTACTTCCCATTTTGAGAAAATATTTGTCACAAACCCATATTGGAATTATTATAAACCTAATGAATTTATTTTATAAACCCAATGGATTATAAATCCAAGGGATTTATATTAAACCTTAGGAATAATATTGTAAACCTTATCAATATTATTATACCCTAAGAATATGAAACCTTACCTTAATAAACCTAAGGGATTGATATTATAAACCCAAGGCACTAATAAAACCAAGGGATTAATATTTTAAACCCAAGCTATATAAACCCTAAGATAAATATTATAAACCCCAAAAAAAACATGGTTGACCACAACTGACCATGGTTGATTTTCATATTGAGACAATCTTTGTCATAATGCATTGACCATGGTTGGCCATGATCGATTTTCATATTGAGAGAATCTTTCTCACAATGTGACATTGGACCCTCATTGATGTTGACCATGGTTGTTTTTCAAATTGAGTCAATCTTTGTCACAATGTGACCATGGTTATTGATGATGGTTGGCCATGGATGATTTTCATATTGAGACAACATATGTCACAATGTGATGTTGGCCCATGGTTGACCATGCTTGACCATGGTTGATTTTCATATTGACCATGATAAACCATGGTTGACCATGATTGATTTTAAGATTGAGACATTATTTGTCAGAATTCGACGTTGGACGATGGTGGACCATGGTTGACCGACACATTATGACCATGGTTGATTTTCATATTGAGACAATCTTTGTCAAAATGTGACATTGGACCATGGTTAACAATGGTTGATGATGGTTGACCATCGTTGATGATGGTTCACATAAGGTTGATGTTCAGATTGAGACAATATTTGTCACAATGTGACATTGGACCATGGTTGATTTTCATGTTGACCATGATTGACCATGATAGACTATGGTTGACCATGATTGATTGTAAGATTATAAACTGTATCAATTATATTATACCCTAGGAATATGAACCCTTAGATATATAAACTCAAGGGATTGATAAACCCTTAGATTAATAAACCCAAGGCACTAATAAGCCCAAGGGATTAATATTGTAAACCCAAGCTTTTTTTCGCCTTGGAAAAATCATAATTTTCATTAATAGGAAAATTACATGCTATAGATGCTGAGTGCATATGCATAAGATGTGGCTGTGTGCCAGTTCAAAATTTTGAGATCCCAAAATATGTTCTCTACGTAGGGAGACAGTGTTTTAAATAGTACTGCATAATTGACATCAGACTAAAACATACTCTACATAGAAAGTATTCCTAAAAACATGTACTGTTATATATATACATAGTTCAAATAAACAAAATAAGAGAGACTTGATTTTCATAAGTTTAGGCTCCTATTGAACCTATTCTGCATGGTCCATATACGGCCGGTGGTAGTACTAGAAATGTTCATCTCCTCGCTGCTCCTGTATCATCCAGATGTTGCGTGGCCTGATCGTTGCCGCTTTGGAAAATTGGTCAGCAATGGTGTTTCATTCCCTGTAGATGTGATGACAAACGAAATTGTCAAAATATGTGATGCATCTATGAATTTCATCCAAAATATGTCCTAATGTGAATGTGTGACAGGTTGTGGTTTTGTTTATTCAGTCACAAAGAATTTTGGAATCATCGAAGATTTGCAAATTATGACAATCTTATCCTATAGCAAATTTGATGAGGTAGTATGTCATGGAGAGTTCAACAAAGTTATTGGTGCCATTCCCAAGTCCCATTTGAATATGATAATAATGGTTTTCCGAAATGTGTAGTATAGCCCCACCACCACATCCTGTATCTTGTGTAGATCCATCAAAGAATGCCCACAGCTTTGAGTGATCTATGGATTCAGGAATGATATTCCTGGGAGGTGTGGCGACCAAATCCTTTTGGAGAGAGTTGTAGTTAGCTATAATTTTGGCTGAGATGGAAGTCCAATTAGGGGAGATGTCACGGAAGATGTAGTGATTTCTAGCTATCCATATTTCCCAACAGATGACAAGGGGAAGGTTTCTGGCCTAGGGCGATGTAGTAGATGTCCATTGATTTGCCCAAGCTTCCATGGTAGTCTATTCCCCCCAGATAATAGGAAGGTGAAGATGGGTAAGGGTGGAGGTCCAAAGGTCGATAGTGACTGAACAAGACAAAAATAAATGATCCAGGTATTCGGAATTGTTCTTGCAGAAACAACACTAATATGGGCCGTATTGCCCTCTTTTAATCAAGTTTTCACGATTCAGCACCTTGTTTTTTAGTATAGACCACAGGAGTAGTCTAGTACGGGGAGGTACTTTCAGTTTCAACATGTCTTTCCACCATGTTTCAATGTGCTGACGCTTGTGGTTATTTGCCAATAGTAGGTACCCCTCTTTTGGGGAGTACCGACCACTCTTAGCAATGGCCCACATGATCTCATCCTCCCCTTCTTTGAGTTGAATGTGGGATTCCTGAAGAGCAGAAGTGTAGGTGTTCCAAGCTTGGTGCCATTGACAGGGGAGGAGCAAGTTGCGGGCTATCTTCCATGCTTGATGGAGGAAGGACAATCGCTCTGGATCTGCTGCATGATTTATATGAGTGATTCCTTTCTCGGTGAGGATCTAGAGTAAGTCCAGGGGAAGCTAGTGTGCATTTCCACATCCTATCCATGGGTCTCGACCAATTTGGACAGAAGCCCCATAAGATATTCTCTAGGTTAAACCATCCCATATAAGGGGTAATGCATTCAAAACTGCTTTCCAGATATTAGAGATCCCTGATTTGTTCCAGCTAGGAAATCTCAGCCACTCCAAAGGCCTGAGTGGGCCGATATATTTGGCAACAAAAATTTTGGTCCAGAGACTAGTGGAGGTAAGTAGTTGCCACCATAGCTTGGCCACCAGCGCAGAGGAAAAGTCCTCCAATTTTTTGATGCCCCATCCTCCCCATTTCTTGGGTATAGATAGGAGGTCCCATCTAACCCAAGCAAATATTCTCCCAGGTTGATTGCCTTTCCAAAGGAATTTGTTGCAAAGGTTATGTATTCGATTGAGGATGCCTCTAGGAATCCATGCGAGAGACATCCCGTAGACCGAGGTAGCCTCAAGAACTGCTTTGATGAGCACCAACCGACCGGCTCTGGAGAGAGGTTTGTGGCACCAAATATTGAGTCTTTTCTCCAGCTTGGTAATCAACCATATCCAATATGTAATCTTGTATCCATGCGGTTTCAATCTATATCCCAAATATCTAAGGCCCCCGTCTATCTGGTTCAGTGTTAAGGGAAACCTTTGTAACAGAAAGTTTATTTCATGGGGGGAGCATTCAAAGACTGTTATAGAAGATTTAGAGTTGTTGATGGCCATACCTATAGCCGTTTTGAAGAGATTGAGAGTGAGGTAACTGATTCCCCCATTTAGAAACATAAGAACATCATCCACAAATAGGAGGTGAGTTATAGTACAATCCTCGGATTATCTGATTCCCAAGAGTCTACCTCTGTGATGCATGTCCTTGATCAATCTACTAAGGCCTTCCATGACAAGAAGAAAGAGTAGGGGCAACAAGGGGCATCCTTGTCAGAGGCCCCTTTCAGAACCAAAGAAGGATGAGGCTGCCCCATTGACCAGTACCCTGAAGGATACATTGGTGATGCAACACATGATCCATTTGATAAATCGAACAGAAAAGCCTAGATGGGTAAGGAGAATTCTGAGTATAACCAGCTTAACCTGTCAAAATCTTTAGAGATCAACTTTGAGGATCACGCCTTTGATATTTTTAGATTGAATGGAGTGCAACACCTCCTGCGCCGATCTGATGGATTTGTGAATCTGTCTATCTTTTAGGAAAGCAAATTGTTTAGGGGATATGTGGGCAGATAGGATGGGGCGGATGCGATTGGCTATGATTTTGGAAATGCTTTAATATAGGCAGTTGCAAAGGGAGATGGGACGGAAGTCATTATATGATGAGGGGTTGTCAGACTTGGGAATGAGTGCTATGAAGTTGGTGTTTATGGCCCTGTGCATGCGCCCGGATTTTCTACACTCCTCTATGGCCTTGAGTAGGTCACTCCCTAGAACCTCAAAGAAAGCCAAGTAGAATTCGACTGACCATCCATCTGGACTAGAGCTCTTATCCCTTTTGAACCATTTTAGAGTGTCCTCAAGCTCCCCCATTGTAACTTCGCTATTAAGATGCTCGACTTCCTCCATATCAGTGAACCGAGGGAACAATTGTGCTACTGTAATGACCTCAGCAAGAGTAGCATTAGGAGGGTTCTGGTAGACCTTCTTAAAGTGTGAGGTGGCCAATGAGGTCAAATGGGGGAAAGTGTCAACCTCTACTCCTTGCTCATTTTTCAAATCCCAGATGGTATTAATGGCCCTCCTTCCATTTTCAAATTTATGATAAAACTTTGTATTGTCATCCCCTTCTCTCAACCAAATAGCCTGACTTCTCAGTCACCATGTTTCCTCTTTATCTTTGATAATTTTCCCTCTTAGAGCTGTTAGTTCCGCAAGCTTGTCCCCGAGCTTAGGCGTAAGGAAGGTGCCTCCACTATTTTCCTCAAGGTTGGCTATCTCCTATTGTAAATCCAAGCTATATAAACCCTAAGATAAATATTATAAACCCTAAAACAAACATGGTTGACCATTGTTGATTTTCATATTGAGACAATCTTTCTAACAATGCGTTGTTGGACCATCATTGACCATGATCGATTTTCATATTGAGAGAATCTTTCTCACAATGTGACATTGGACCCTATTTGACCATGATTGGCGATGGTTGACCATGGTTGATTTTCCTATTGAGACAATCTTTATCAGATTGCGACATTGGACCAAGGTTGACCATGGTTGTCACAATGTGACATTGGACCATGACACAATGTGACCATGGTTAACCATGGTTGATTTTCATATTGAGACAATCTTTGTGAAAATGCGACGTTCAACCATGGTTGACAAAATTTGATGATAGTTGACCATCATTAACCATGGTTGACCATGGTTCACATACATTTGATGCTCATATTGAGACAATGTTTGTTACAATGTGACATTGGACCATGATTGACTATGACTAACTATGATTGACCATGGCATTTTAATATTGACCATGATTGATTTTAAGATTGAGACAATCTTTGTCACAATGTGACCATAGTGTTTTACCATGGATAACCATGGTTATTGACCATGAATGAAAATATCTATTATAATAATATTTAAATACTAAAAATTTAATAAATTGATATATATATATATATATATTTTTTAGTATTTATAACTATTTTATAAAAAATAATTCAAATTAAAATAAAATAAATTAATATCAAACTTTTTATATCCCATATAAAATGAGCAACGTTCAAGTAAATAAAATTATTAAGTAGAATGTAACTTAGATTATGCACACTCACACAATTCTATCCTTCCATGTTGGGAAAATATGTGTCACGCACATAAAGTAGACTTAAAAGATAAACAAATGAAAATGGACAAGGATAACTGTGGTAATTTTATTTATTTTATATATTATTATTATTTATTTTTAAATTAAACTTTATTTTTTGATTTTGAAAGTGAAAACTCGTTCAACTACTTTTCATATCATTTGTTGGATGATGATGTATTAAACGAAGAATATTTTTTTGAAATCAAATATTGTCCACCAATTTATGTAAAAAACAAAATTCCTTAAATCCAATTCCAATATAGACCGCGCCTACTTCATAATAATAATAAAAAATCACATTATTATTTAATAGGTAATGATTAACCACATGTTAAAATAGTTAAATGTTAATAATTAATATAATAATAGTGACTAACTTTTATTAAAATTAAATT
>APFE030590710.1:100913-137185 GCA_000404065.3 Pinus taeda
TGGAAAGAATTACCACTCCTCAAACTCTCAAGATAGAAGGACATATCAAGAAGAAAAAGGTTCAAGAAGTGAAAGATCACATCGAGAAAGAAGAAATGAATCTGACCATATCTTGTAATGCATTGGCAAGAATTACCACTCTTCAAGCTATCAAGATAGAAGGACATATCAAGAAGAAAAATGTTCAAGAAGTGAAACATCACATCGAGCATCAAGAAATGAATCTGACCATATCTTGTAATGAATTGGAAGAAATTACCACTCCTCAAACTCTCAAGATAGAAGGACATATCAAGAAGAAAAATATTCAAGGAGTGAAAGATCACATCGAGCATCAACAACAAGTTCTCCAACTTTTAAGGATAACGTCACTTTGGTGCATAATCGAATGAAACAACAGGCAGATCAACATCACAGTGAAAGAAGTTCTGATGTAGGTGATTGGGTATTTTTAAGGCTACATCTCAAGCAAGCTATTTATGAGAAGGAAATGTTGGAAATACTACAGGCACTTAAGAAATGGCGACCTTACCTAATGGGAAGACACTTCAAGGTAAAATGGATCATGATAGTCTTAAATACTTTTTAGAACAAATATTATCTTTAGAAAAAATGGGTCACAAATATGTTGGGTTATGAATTTGAAATCATCTACAAAAAAGGGAAGCAAAACGTTGTTGCAGATGCACTCTCAAGAAAGGATGAGGATGTGGAAGCATTTTTTTATGCTATTTCTATTATCCACCCAGATTGGATAAATGAAGCAAGAGATAAATGGAAGAAGGATGAAGAGGTGTGGTCACTCATTCAAAAGTTGCAGAAGATCCCAATTCAAACAATATTGCCTGAACTTGACGAGGAAGGAAAAATCATATTGGAACCTGGAGCAGTCATAGAAACAAGAACCCAAAATCTACGAAATCAATCAATTTCAGAGTATCTCATCAAGTGGAAGAACTTACTCATTGAAGATTCCACATGGGAGGACAAGAATTTTATACAGAAGCATCAAGAACTACTCAAGCATTGAGGACAACACTTTTTGAAGGAGAGAAGCATGTTAGGTCCCTATACTAGTGTAACCCTTATTGTTATTAGTACAACCACCTTATTATATTGTTGTGCCCATGTAGTCCCCATATTGTTATTATTGTGCTCCATAGAATCCCACTATTGTTATTATTGTGCCCTTACATTTTTATTGTTATGTCGGCTCTGATTATATTATGATCCCTTAGACTCCTATATATAGAAAGGAGGTCTTGTCATTTGTGTCATCCAAGAATTATTCATTTGTGTAATGTAAAGGAGGTTTCCCCCTCGAAGAGGCTGGTTTCTAAGGCGTTGATATATCTTTTCTATCTTTTTGTGAGCTGGTTTCATAACACACTCTATGCATAGAGGGTTCCAAACAGGGACCATTATTGTTCACTACAATAGCTACCATCAACAATAACCCATTTAGTAACCTATCAACAACCCTTTCATAATTCCATAAATTTACTCTAATAATTCCCCCCACTGAAGGAAGGCAAACATAAGATTTTATTCTACGATTTTGGTTGTAGCATAGACTCAATTGAGACTCTTCGACTTATTTTTGTTTTCTTCCCATTGATCATTGTGTGTTTGTGACACATGATGCTTAGAAACCCTGAACACCATAAAAAAAAAATCGCATTGATCAAATTTTCCCATTGATCATGTACCTGCTCACACAAATAATAAATAAAAAGGTAAATATGGCTCGACTGGAAAGTGCCAAGGAAGACGATTATGAACAAGCATAATAAAAAATATTGGGGCCTTCGTCTCACTTTGCAGGGTCAAGTCGTTTAGGAAGAAAATCTAGAATTTGGCATCCAGCTAGGCGACTTTCCTCGCATACTACCCTCAAATAAAAAGGTTCGGGTGTTTGCTCGACTCGTTGTGTGCGTCTACTTCAATTGTGTTTTGTTATAGTGCACTTTCCTAAGTCCAAGCGATGTTGGAACCCTAATCAATTAACATGTCCTTTCACATGGATGGTTCGTTTCGCAGGGAGATGGCTCCTTTCGCAGGAAGATGGTTCATTTAGCAGGGAGATGGCTCCTTTTACAGGGAGATTGTACATTTAGCAAGGAGATGAGTGATGAGCGTCACCACCCCAGATGCCAACAAAATTTCACCGCTACAACATTAAATACATTTTTTTTTCCATTGGTTCACTCTCCCTCGCACAACAGCTGTGGATGTGAGGCTCAGATGAAGAATATTCTAGGTATATTTTCCCAAATTAAATCCGATCCATCCATTTAAATAAAAAAAATTAAAATTTAAAAAATAAAGTCAACAGTGCCCCATCCACCTAGGGTCGAAATAGGAATGCCTACAACGAATAATTTTGTTTTATATGGTTATTAAATAACCATACATACATACATACATACATACATACATACATACATACATACACATATATACACACACACACACACACACACACACAGATATATATATATATATTGAGATTTAATAATAATAAAAAAATGTCTTTTGTGTAGGGCTAAGTGATCATTGCTATGTAGATTTTCCTGTAGTTCACAGCTCATGTAATGTACTAAAACACAAGACAATAATCTACTCTACTCTTTAAAGAAAGTAAAGCAATAGATCGATGAAGACAATAATCAACAAGAGGAAGAACATCAAAGACACATAACACAATTGTTTCTCCGGGGAATGCCACTGTTCAAAACCCCGATTATCTATTGCATTAATAAGAAATCTAAGTGATAATACAAAGCTTTTTCTCACAAGAACAATTCTTGCACAAGAATGATCAACTCTCTACCTCACAAGCCCGCACTGAACAACACTTAGCCAATGTTTGGTGCCTGTTGAGCCACTATTTCCTTGCACAATTCCTGAGAGGAATAGCCCATATTTAATTTGGAATTTGTTCTTCCACAACTGTGCAATCCAAAACTAGGTCCTCTTATGATTTCATGTATGATTTGTACAACCCGGAACATTCTGCAACTCATAGTACACTACACCTGCACTCTATTCTCAACTGGGTCTTTCTTTGAACTAACATGCATGAGTTTCTCATGAGGGAATCTCTAGTTAGCTGGAGTAGCACTAAGGATGCACTAGTGCACCAAATCACTACTAATCCTCTACTAGTTCCACAAGAAGTTAGAACTAGGTTAACTGTCTATAACTCAGTCAGACTGAGTTATCTAATTACAACTCAAAAGTCGTACCTCAGCTAGATAGATATTAAGAAATGAAAAAGAATAAACCAAAGAAGAAAGAAGCTATAAACATATGTAAATACAGTCAAATATAGGTATCAAAAGGGAGTATTAAGAAAAAAAGGATAAATTCCTTGTTGAAATAACGAAAGTAATGAGGACCGTGGTTATAAATACCTCAAAAATCCCAATAATGAAATAAGGTAATAAGCCAACAAAACACGCATAAAATAATGAAACAAACGGGGCAATCTGTGGGAGTTAGTCGTAATGATGAGTTAGTGGCTCTATGCTGACGCATCCAACTTTTGTAGAAGATGGAAAGGGTGAAAAATGGGATGAGGAAAGATGGAAACCAAAGGGGGAGGCCGGGGGGAGAAAATGGAAAGAGGAAAGATGAGATCTATAAAAGATAAACCAAAGGGGTATGTTGGTGGCGTTAGGAAAAATCCGAAGGATGTTGGATGGGTGAAGGAGGCTGGGTATAAATGGGAAGAGGAAAAATGAAATCTATAAAAGATAAACCAAGGGTGGTTTGGTTTGGTTGTTGGTCGGAAGTTGGGGTGATGGGGCCCCTTCAAGGCAGGCCGAAGGCTCAAGGCAGGCTGAAGGCTCAAGGTTGGCCGAAGGCTCACTCACTGAGCCGAAGGCTCAATCACTTGGCCTTCGGGCAAGACTACTGAACAATATAGAACTTGCCCGAAGGCCAAGTGATTGAGCCTTCGGCTCAGTGAGTGAGCCTTCGGCCAACCTTGAGCCTTCAGCCTGCCTTGAGCCTTCGGCCTGCCTTGAAGGGGCCCCATCACCCCACCTTCTAACCAACAACCAAACCAAACCACCCTTGGTTTATCTTTTATAGATTTCATTTTTCCTCTTCCCATTTATACCCAGCCTCCTTCACCCATCCAACATCCTTCGGATTTTTCCTAACGCCACCAACATACCCCTTTGGTTTATCTTTTATAGATCTCATCTTTCCTCTTTCCATTTCTCCCCCCGGCCTCCCCCTTTGGTTTCCATCTTTCCTCATCCCATTTTTCACCCTTTCCATATTCTACAAAAGTTGGATGCGTCAGCATAGAGCCACTAACTCATCATTGCAACTAACTCCCACAGATTGCCCCGTTTGTTTCATTATTTTATGCGTGTTTTGTTGGCTTATTACCTTATTTCATTATTGGGACTTTCCCGAAGGCCAAGTGATTGAGCCTTCGGCTCAGTGAGTGAGCCTTCGGCCAACCTTGAGCCTTCAGCCTGCCTTGAGCCTTCGGCCTGCCTTGAAGGGGCCCCATCACCCCACCTTCCAACCAACAACCAAACCAAACCACCCTTGGTTTATCTTTTATAGATTTCATTTTTCCTCTTCCCATTTATACCCAGCCTCTTTCACCCATCCAACATCCTTCGGATTTTTCCTGGTTTATCTTTTATAGATCTCATCTTTCCTCTTTCCATTTTCTCCCCCCGGCCTCCCCCTTTGGTTTCCATCTTTCCTCATCCCATTTTTCACCCTTTCCATCTTCCACAAAAGTTGGATGCGTCAGCATAGAGCCACTAACTCATCATTGCGACTAACTCCCACAGATTGCCCCGTTTGTTTCATTATTTTATGCGTGTTTTGTTGGCTTATTACCTTATTTCATTATTGGGATTTTTGAGGTATTTATAACCACGGTCCTCATTACTTTCGTTATTTCAACAAGGGATTTATCCTTTTTTTCTTAATACTCCCTTTTGATACCTATATAAACTCATCATGGACCCCTAAAATTTAGGGAGAGCATATACATGACTACAGAAAGGCTTCCAATTCAAAATTCCTAAGATAATTAAGTCAATTAAACTTAATTAACTATTTACAAGTTGGTATGAGAATAGAATTCGATTTTAATTCATAGTTTAATTCAAGAACAAATTACATTGGAATTTCTTGTTGCCATTTCTCAACACTCCCTCTCAGCAAGACATGGATTATCATCTACCCCGATCCTATCTTTGTGAAACTCAAATTTACATCTTGACAATGCCTTTGTCATAATGTCAGCATCTTGCTCCTCCATGGGAACGTACTCCAACAACATAATCTGCCTCAATACACAATCTCGAAGATGATGATATCAGATATCAATATGCTTGTACAGATCATAAAAAAATGGATTCTCAGAGAGTTTGATACAACTCTAATTATCGTAGTAAATCAAATTTGGATCCATTTGTTGACCAAACAAACCAACCAGAATCTTTCTCATCTAGATGGCCTCACATACTGCCTTACTTGCAGCCATGTACTCTGCCTCTGCCGAATTGAGTGCAACAAATCTTTGTTTCTTGCTGTACCAAGCAACTGCAGGTGACCCAATAATGAAGATCCCTCCTGATGTGCTCTTCATTTTGGATAGAATCCTTGTCCAATCTGCATCGGTGAAGCCTTGAAGCTTCACTCCCTCTGTCTGTTTGTACCACAGTCCATACTGAATAGTGCCCTTGAGGTATCTCAACACATGATTTTTTCATCTTCCAATACAACTTGGTAGGCCTAACCATCACTTGACTAAGTTGGTTAAATGCAGAGCACATATCTGGCTGTATGTGAATCCACAAGTTGCCTATAAATAATAACTTCCACTACTTCCCATGAAGTAACATCCTCCTTCCTCCAATTACCTACTATAGGAGTCTCCATGGGTTTGCTACTCTCCATGCATAACCTCTTGAGTATCTTTTTGCCATACTTGCCTCGAGACACAAACAGTTCCCCATCACCCTCCCATGCTTCCATGCCCAGAAAGTGATGCATGAGCCCTATGTGCTTCATCTCAAAATCTCTTGCAAGGTCCTCCTTGGAAGACATGATCAACTGATCATCACATGTCAAAATCAAATTGTCGACATATAACACAGTAATCAACAATTTACCTTCCACCACTATGCGGTATAGGTTCACATCCGATTTACTCTTAGTGAAGCCCAACCCGATGAACTAGCTATTGATCCTAGTGTACTAAGTACATGGTTCTTTCTTCAGCCCATACAATGCCCTCTTGAGTTGGCACACATGTGACTCATGATCAAAGGTCTCAAAACCTTTAGATTTCTCTATGTGCACCTCTTCATCAATCGTGCCATTAATGAAGGATATCTTTACATCCATCTGATGTATCTTCCAACCCATCTGTGCTGATAGTGCCAATATAGATCTGATCAATGAGAACCTTACAACAGGAGTAAAGGTCTCATTATAGTCAATCCCCTCTATCTGTGAAAATCCACGGGCCACAAACTTGGCCTTATGATTCTCCACACTACCATTTGTAGCTTGCTTTACCTTGTAAATACATATGTATCTCACAACTGAATTGTCCTCAAGTCTTAAGACCACATCCTAAACATTGTTATGAACAATGGAGTCATACTCCTCCACCATGGCATCAACGCAAACTGACTGCTGCACTAATTCCTCAAAGGAAGATGACTCTGTCTCAACAAATCTGCTCATAAGGGCCATGTATCCAGTGTACCTCTCATGTGACCTCCTGTCCCTGGGTTGAGATGTGGGTGCTCCTCCATTCTCCCATGCATCATGTAATAACTTATCAGCCTCTCTGGTGCAATTTCTCCCTTCTCTGGAAGACTTTCCTTAGTGGTTGCCTCCACTCCTAGATCCTTTGCATGTGGTTGTTCCACATAAATCTAAGGCTCCTCAACTGCATGTAGCTTAAGATCTCTCTCAAGGGAAGCTTGCATGGCCTTCTCCCCATCGAATATGACATCCCTGCAAACCATTGTCACCCTGCTAGTCGACAAGTACACCCGATAGTTGTGAGATGTATCAGTGTAGCCCATAAATATCCTCAACTCTGTTGTCAGCTCAAGCTTCTTCCATGCATCTTTGGTCACACGGAAATATACGGATGACCCAAAAATCTTGAAGTGGCCAACATTTGGTCTCTTACCGGAATAAGCCTCCTGTTAGAAAATTATATATAGCAGAGCAATGGAACACATAAAATATAGTGCAGAAATATAAACACTTAAAACAAGAGAGACACATATATACGTGGTTCACCCAATTTGGGCTACATCCACGAAGAAACAACCAATCCTTCCTTTTATATTATCCAGCAAACTGAAGAGATACAACCTACAATAGATCCACTGTAATTCCCTCTTCTCTATCACACAATATCCTCTCTCTTTTGCACTTAGAATACAGATCAACATAGTCGCAATACAATTCCCTCATATATAGTGAGGGGTTGCCTTCTAGGGAAAAAACCCTAAATTAAACATAACTTCTACCATTAGATCTCTGCCTAATGAATGGCCCAGGTTGACTACGAAATTACAACATTTTACAAGACAATTTTACATCTATTTTTAGCTTCGGGGGCGTTGCCCCCAGTCCCTCGCCAGAGGGGGGGGGGGGGGGGGGCTCCCAAATATCGCAGTGCCCCCCCTGGACCTCCCTTGCAGTGCAAATATTACAGGCGACATTTCTGCCACATTACAAACTGGGGTCCAATGCAATGATACCTATGAATAAAGAAGATAATTAGGCTCCACACCCAACACCTCCTCTAGTGTCTTCATCCAAGAATCTGATGCAGGCTATGGTTCTGCAAATAAAACAATGTGTTTCATACCTAAACCCATAAGTATTGTGGTAGGCCTTGATCATGCAACATCACCTGTGCTGCCCCTACAATGATTATGTTCTTCTTCTCGGCCACCCCATTCTGCTATGGGTTATGGGGTGTTGTCAACTCTCATTTAATCCCTTTTGCTGCACACAAGTTCTTAAAATCATTTGTGACATACTCACCACTGTTATCACTCCTCATATATTTAACCTTCTAGATAGGCTCTTTCTCAACCAATTATTTATATTCACAAAACTTTGTGAAAGTTTGATTCTTCTTCTGCATGAAAAATATCCAACATTTACAAGAAAATTTGTCAACAAATAGAACATAATACCTATGTTTGGCCGTGGATCCTGTCAACAATGGTCCACACACATCTCAATGGACTCGCTCTAAAATCACCTCTGCTCGACTGCCTCTATCATGAAAGGAAGCCTTGGTGTATTTTCCCAAAGTCCACCCCTTTCATGTATCAACTTGCTATAGTGTACCTTTGGGAAGACCAGTAGATATATGTTGCATGAGTTTCAAAGCCCCATGATGCAAATGGCCCAATCGCCTGTGCCACAACTCACCATTGTCTCGACTCTGCACCTTCTCTACTTTCATGCTCAAAGCAGCAAAATCATGTACCTCCAACTTATAGAGATTCTTAACTCAAATCCCTATCTTCTTTACTTGACTCATGGCTATGTGTCAAAGGAATGCCTTTTCTTTCGAGAAAATCACATCATAGCCTCTCTCCTCAACCATGGCGATCGATACTAAGTTATTCTTCAACCTAGGCACATACATAACATCCCTCAAGGTGAAAGGAGCACCTTTCTCTCTATGAAAAATAACCATGCCCAATCCAGTAACACTATACCTCCTGTTGTCACCCATCTCGATATGCATCTGGACATCCTTCTCCTCTAGGTCGTTGAACAACTCCTTGTCACCAGTCATGTGGAATGAAGCGCCAGTATCAAGGTACCATACACTACCCATCATTGATGACACCATGCATGTAATGAGAGTAAAATCCAATTCAAATTGATAGGCCAAAGCCTCACCCTCCGCTCCTTCTAAGGACTTCTTCTTGGAATTCTTGAGCAGACAATTTGTAGCAAAATGGCCCAACTCGTGACAATGAAGGCACTTAACTTTGGACATGTATTTCTTCTTACTTCCATGGAAAGAATTTGATTTGGAATAAGATGCCTTTCCTTTCCCTTTCCTTGCCTTACTCGATAAGGCACAATTTTCCTCATCATTAGTATTTGATGAGGAACCATCTCTGGTGCACCTTCTGATCTCCTCCTGCATCAAATTTGACCACAATCGTTCCCAATCTGGAAACTTATCCCTCGCATTGACATAGTCCTAGTAGCTATTCCAACTCTTGGGAAGGCCTAGGAGAGTTAGGCTCACCATATCATCCTCGACAATGGTTATTCCCACACTTCCAAGCTCATCACGACAATATGTGAACTTGCTTAATTATTTTGGAATGGTCGCGCCTTTCTCCATCTTGATTTGTTGAAGTTTGTCTTTTAGTGCCAACTTCCTATGGTCACTGCCGTTTTGAAATAGGTTCGTCAATACTTTCCACATAGCATAAAAATTTTCCTTCCCATGGAGACTTGTGACAATGTGGTCTCGAACTCCCTCAAGGATTATCCGCCTCGCCTTCACCACACACTTCTTCCATTCAGTCAGATTCTGTGAATCCGATTTTGTTGGCTTAGGAATGTCTTGATCAAAAAATTCCTTGAGGCCATTATCCTCCAACATAACCTCCATCCTATCATTCCAGGCTATATAATTCGAGCTTCCTTCCAAGGAATACTCGAGCCTCAAACCGTAGAAATCAATTTGTTGATCCTGAAGTATGTATTGCAAATTCAAATTTCGCTTGTAACCCAAAACTCAAAACTTTGAAATATCCTCTAGTATAATGTCTTAAGCTCCCATACCATGTAGATTTTCCTATAGATTCACAACTCATGTAATGTACTAAAACACAAGACAAGAATCTACTCTACTCTTTAAACAACAAAAACCAATAGATCGATGAAAACAATAATAAACAAGAGGAAGAACATCAAAGACACATAACACAATTGTTTCTTTGGGGAAAGCCACTGCTCAAAACCCCGACTATCTGTTGCATTAATCAGAAATTTGAGTGATAATACAAAGCTTGTTCTCACAAGAACAATTCCTGCACAAGTATGATCAACTCTCTGCCTCACAAGCCCACACTGACCAACACTTAGCAATTTTTTCTGCCTGTTGAGCCCCTATTTCCTTGCACAATTCCTAAGAGGAATAACCCATATTTGATTGGGAATTCCTTCTTCCACAACTATGCAATCCAAAACTAAGTCCTCTTCTGATTGCATGCATGATTTGTACAACTCTAATTATTCTACAACTAATAGTACATTGTCCCTACACTCTAGTCTCAGCTGGGTCTTTCTCTAAACCAACATGCATGATTTTCTCATGAGGGAACCTTAAGTTAGCTGGAGTAGCACTGAGGATGCACTAGTGCACCAACTCACTACTAATCCTCTACTAGTTCCACAAATAGTTAGAACTAGTTTAATTGTCTATAACTCAATCAAACTGAGTTATCTAATTACAAATGAAATAAAATCATCTTGTACCCCTAAAATTTAGGGAGAGCATATACATGAATGCAGAAAGACTTCTAACTCGAAATTCCTAAGCTAATTAAGTCAATTAAACTGAATTAACTATTTACAAGTTGGTATGAGAATAAAATTCAATTTTAATTCACAGTTTAATTCAAGGACAAATTAAACTGGAATTTATTGTTTCCATTTCTCAACACTCCCTCTCAACAAGAAAGGGATTATCAGCTACCCTGATCCCGTCTCTGTGAAACTCAAATTTACATATTGACAATGCCTTTGTCAAAATGTCAACATCTTGCTCTTCTGTGGGAACATACTCCAACAACATAATCTGCATCAATACAAAATCTCGAAGATGTTGATATCGAATATTAATATGCTTGGATTGATCATGAAAAAATGGATTCACATAGAGTTTGATACGACTCTGATTATCACAGTAAATCATAGTTGGATCCATTTGCTGACCAAACAAACCAACCTGAATCTTCCTCATCCATATGGCCTCACATGCTGCCTGACTTGCACCCATGTACTATGTCTATGCCGAATTGAGTGCAACTGATCTCTGTTTCCTGCTATACCAAGAATCTACTACTGACCAATACTGAAGATCTCTCCTGATGTGCTCTTCTTGTCGGATGGTCTCCTTGCCCAATCTGCATCGGTGAAGCCTTGAAGCTTCACTCCCTATGTCCATCTGTACCACAATCCATACTATGTAGTGCCCTTGAGGTATCTCAACACCTGCTTTTCCGCCTTCCAATACAACTTGGTAGGCCCAAACATCACTTGACTAAGTTGGTTAACTGCATAGCGCATATTCGGTTGTGTGTTCACCAAATACATGAGTGAACCCACAAACTGCCTATAAATAGTAGCTTCCACTACTTCCCCTGAAGTAGCATCCTCATTCCTCTACTTAGCTGCTAGAGGAGTCTCCATGGGTTTACTGCTCTCCATTCAAAACCTCCTGAGTATCTCATTGGCATACTTGCCCTGAGACACAAACAGTTCCCTATCACCCTGCCATAATTCCGTGCCTAGAAATTATTTCATGAGCCCCATGTCCTTCATCTCAAACTCTTTTGCAAGGTCCTCGTTGCAAGACTTGATCAATTGATCATCACCCGTCAAAATCAAATCGCCGACATATAACAGAATTGATCAACAATTTACCTTCCACCACTATGTGGTACAGGTTCGCATCTGCTTCACTCTTGATGAAGTCCAGCTTGGTGAAGTAGACATCGATCCTTGTGTACCAAGCATAGGGTTCTTGCTTTAGACTATACAATGCCCTCTCGAGATGGCACACATGCGACTCACGATCGATGTATATTCTAACCGATATGTGCTGATAGTGCCAATATAGATCTGATCGATGAGAACCTTTCTACAGGAGAAAAGGTCTCATCATAGTCAATCCCATCTACGTGTGAAATGCCATGGGCCACAAACCTGGCCTTATGCTTCTCCACACTAAGCTTTCCTTACCTTGTAAATCCATTGGAAGCTCACCACTGACTTGTCCTCTAGGCTCGGGACCACATCCCAAACACTGTTACGAACAATGGAGTCATACTCCTCTACCATGGCATCAACGTAAACCAGTTGCTGCATTGCTTCCTCAAAGGAAAATGGCTCTGTCTCAACGCATCCGCTAATAAGAGCCATGTATCTAGTGTACCTTTCACGTGACGTCCACTGCATGCGTTGAGATGTGGGTGCTCCGACATTCTCCCGTGCATCATGCAATAACTTGTCAGCCTCTCTGGTGCGCTTTCTCCCATATCTGGAAGACTCTGCCTTAGTGGTTGCCTCCACTCTTGGATCCTCTGCATGTGGTTGCTCCACATCAATTTGAGGTTCCTCAATCTTAGGAGATAAAATCTCCTCAACCGCATGTATATCAAGCTACCTCTTAAGGGAAACTCACATGGCCTTCTCCTCATTGAATCAGACATCACTGTGAACCACTTTCATCCTGTTGGTCGAAAAGTACACCCAATAGTTGTGAGGTGTATCAGTGTACCCCACAAATATCCTCAACTCTGTTGTCGGCTCAAGCTTCTTCCATGTTTCTTTGGTCACATGGAAATATATCGATGACCCAAAAATCCCGAAGTGACCAAAATATAGTCTCTTACCAGAATAAGCCTCCTCTGGTGTCTTCATCCCAAGAATCCAATGCGGGCTACGGTTCTAAAAATAAACGTTGTGTTGCATGCCTTAGACCACAAGTGTAGTGGTAGGCCCTGATCATGCAACATCACCCGTGCTTCCCTTATAATGCTTTTGTTCTTCTTCTCGGCCACCCCATTCTGCTGTAGGTTATGGGGTGCCGTCAACTCCCATTTAATCCCTTATGCTGAACAGAAGTTCTTAAACTCATTTGAGACATACTCACCATCGTTATCACTCATCAGAGGTTTAAACTTATTGCCAGACTCTTTCTCAACCAATGCTTTAAATTCACAAAACATTTTGAAAGTTTGATCCTTCTTCTGCATGAAAAACACCTAGAATTTACGAGAATATTCATCAACAAATATAACACAATCCCTGTGTTTGGCTGTGGATGCTATCAATAATGGTCCACACACATCTGAATGGAATCACTCTGGAATTGCCTATGCTCGACTGTCTTTGTCGTGAAAGGAAGCCTTGGTGTATTTTTCTAAAGTGCAACCCTTGCATGTATCAACTTTCTCTAGCGTACCTTGGGAAGACCACTAGAGATCTGATGCATGAGTTTCAAAGATCCATGATGCAAGTAGCCTAATCGTCTGTGCCACAACTCGCAAACGTATTGGCTCTTCACCTTCTCTGATTTCATGCTCAAAGTAGCATAATACTCTACCTCCATCTTATAGAGATTCTTAACTTGAATCACTATCTTATTTACTTCACCCGTGGCTATGTGTCGAAGGAATTCCTTTCCTTTCGAGAAAATCACATCATAGCCTTTATCCTCAAGCATGGCGAATGATACTAAGTTCTTCTTCAATCCAAGCACATACATAACATCCCTTAAGGTGAGAGGAGCACCCTGTTCCCTCTGAAAAGTAACCGTGCCCAATCCAGTAGCACTAAACCTCCTATCGTCACCCATCATGATATGCATCTGGAGATCCTTCTCCTCCAGGTCACTGAATAACCCCTTGTCACTAGTCATGTGGAATGAAGCTCCATTGTCAAGGTACCATACACTACCCGTCATTAATAACACCATGCATGCAATGAGAGTAAAGTCCAATTCGAATTGAGAGGCCAAATCCTCACCCCTTTTTAATATTTTTTTTTGTTTTCATTAAAACAACTTGTCAAAAACCATTCGACCGATTTTTAAGGTTTACCAGACAAATTAAAAAGGTGACAAATTCACCAGTTTCAACTGCCAGAATCCGTTGCCGGTAAGTTCCAAATTGTTTCCTTGTTAGTGGCCAAAAATTTAGTAGCTTACATCAAATTTAACCGGACCTCCAATTTTAGAAGACCTCCAAATTTAGTGAGCGCTCCTGCCAAATTTAGTTAATGGGCCTAGTTTGACCAAAACTTTGGTTGGCCACAACTTTCACATACAAACTCGGATTGAGGTTCCGTTTGCGCAATTATAAATATTGCGACGAGATCTTAGATATGAATTTGGTTTCATTGTAATCCATGAAATTTTATTTTTGAGCTTTTCCTAAGCCCTCTTAGATCTTTGAGTGTCTCTGGAGCCACCTAGATCATTCCTCTCCACTGAAGATATTTTGGTCCTCCAAAAGCATGAACATAATATGCACCTACTGTGCTCCTTTTTTGAACAACAAGTGTCTTAACAGGCCACACTTCCTTCTCATTCACCTTTGTTCTTCAGAGGCATCAATTTTGATCTGACACTTGCCTCTTTGCAAACTTGTAGTTCATCTTTGAAAAAATACATGTTCAATTACATGAACTATCATGACCCAAGAAATCCCCATACTTTTCAAGAGTTTATAACACACTCATTGGTCAGGTTTACATCAGAATAAAACCCAATACCCCAGCTATCAAAAAAAGACCAAAAACATCATCGTTGTTTTAATAAGTGATGGAAAACACATCATCACTTTTACAATCATATCGCAACACATGATTTACAAAATGCGGCCATGACAAGCTAATATATTTAGTAAAATCATCTCTTACTTAACAAAGTGAATGGGTCATTTCCATGTGGCAGATTCGCTTTTTGAACATCTTTTCCAACTGGTTCCTTTATGGGCACTTTGTCCTTGAGACACCGCTCTAAATGGAGCCTCAACCATGTGGCTCTTTGATTTCCATCTCTATTGCAATGACTTAAAAAATTCTTCTTCCTCCAGACTTGCTTAACCTTCTTCCTTCCCTGATATAATTCCTTTCACGTCTTGTCCTCTTTCTTACTACCATCCTCTTCCAACACTCGACAACCACATGGTTATGAAAACCACAAAAACTACATGGTTTTATATGCCATGATTTCTTCTCATCATTAACAATATTCTTGTAATCAAAATGAACTCTAGAATACTGAGACATTTTATAACTCTCTTGACTGTCTCTGGTGCAATCCTAGCAATGAGAGCTTGCCTTAGCTCTTCCTCTGCAATATGCACTATCATGAGAGGATTGTGATCTGTTCCAATCATCCTCTTTCTCTGATGGCTTCGACAATGCGATGGAAGATTCTGCTACCTTCGAGCATTCTCCTTCATTGTATCCTGTCTTGGTAAGGAGTCTCAGATCGGTTCCTGAAATGGTACCTTAAGGTTTCCAACAGAAATAATGTCATGTGAAAATGAAACTGAAGAATGATCAACATTGTTTATGTCAGTTGTCGATTCTGAATCTAGTGATGATTGCTTCGCTAAGCCTTTGTTTCACTTCAACTTTTCTAAGGCTTCTTCCGTGTCTCGTAACTAACGTTGCAATCTTTGCTTCTCCTCTTTTTAGTCTTGTAGAAGTCTCCTCAATTCAACATTCTCTACTTGAAGGCTCTAATTTATCCCCTTATTTGAATGATGAGAAGATGATGAAGAAGAAGAATCTTTACTCGAGGAGGTAGATGGAGCATCGTCCTCTGCTCTTTCTTTCTCCTATTCCTCTCTTGCCATTTTCTCTTCATAATCTTCATACATTAAATCTACCATGTTGGAAATTCTGTAGAAGGCCTCATAGATATCTATGTCATCCTCCATTTTACTTGTATTTGCACATTCAATCATTCACACTAGTAATTCTCATCAGCAAGAAGACCACTTTGATACCAAACTTGGTCCAGATTCTCTCAGCTACTAAAATTAAGCAAGATATTTTACTTCTGTGATGTTAGCATAATTTCATGTGAAAGAGTATGAAAAACCACATTTTCATACTTTAAAGAAGAGGAAACATAATGACAACCATCAAATCAAAGAACACACATAACTTGATAATGCAGTTCACCCAGTGTGGTTGACGTCTCTGGGCCCGGTGTCAAGAGTGGGGAGGCCACTTCATTAAATGCTGCAAGATGATGATGAGTACATGGTGTATTCTTTGTCATTACAAGGATAAAATCCCCCAACTAGAGTGGCATGTTTCTCGACAAGACATTCTCCTATAGGAACTCTCGCTCATATGGGCCCTCTTTTAGCATGACAAGATATGAAATTCTCACATGAAGTGGCATACAAATATCTTCCAACAAAATGGTAAAAAATGATCTCAACATCAAAATCATCATCCCAGTAAATCAAAAGAAAGACATGGCATCATTACATCATATACATCCATTTTCGGGGATAGTTGAAAAATGCACAACTCTGGAGAAGAAAAGGGCTGCACGTTGAATTCGTGGTACGAAATCATGTCAAATGATTTTAAATTTGACCCCTTTCTGACATCGTCAAATTTTGGACCCTTAGGAATCTCAAAGATTCCTTCTCGCTGGTTGAATGGAATTCTACTGCTCAGATGACAAATCTGACTTCACCACTGTTCTCCTTGCGAAAAGCTGAGTAATTTGAGTATAAAGTCGACCTAGTTCTAGAAGTGTCAAAATTCGGCGCTTAGGAAATCTTTTAGATTCCTCATGATTCCACAAAGATTCCTATATACAAGTTGACTGAATATTTTTTGCTCAGATCCGAAAACCGATCACACCATCAGACTTTTGGTAAAATTATGCTTCGTTTGAGTATAAATTTAGCATGATTATGTCACTATGAAAATTTGGCATCAAGGGAATCTTTTAGATTCCTTGGATTCCACAAAGATTCCTCTTTGCAAATTGACTGGAGATTTTATGCTCAGATGAAAAGTCTTATTACACCATCGCGTTCCATCCAAAAAATTGATAAGAATGAGCATAAAGTTGGCATAGTTCTGGCTCTGTGAAAAATTGGCCCCCAAGGGAATCTAAAGATTCTTCCCCTGCATCAAAGAATATTCTTCTCGAACCTTGTACCAAGCATGGCCTCGCCCCTTCATTGGGTTCCGTGCTCACTCCTCTCCTCCATTAGGCGAAAATAGGAGTTTATAAATATTATGGTAGGCATTGTTTACAAAGCCCCCTGGTTGGGGCATAGGTAAAATCATCAAGTTTGTTGTGGGTGGCCCGAGTTCCAACCTTGCAGCCCACTTGTTGGTTTAAAAATGGTTCTTTGAAATTTTGTTTGGTGTAGTTGGTGGTTTTTTTGGTATGGAATTGGGCTGCCGCATTGGATGGGCCGGCCACTGGCCCATTAATACATAGTGCCATTAGCTGTTGGGTGTGGGTCCACCATTGGCAGGCTACCCCATTTTTTTGTTTTTATATAATATATATATATGTGGTGGGGTAGCGGGGGTGGTGGACCGCCACCCCCTTTTTATAATATTTTTTTTGTTTTTATTAAAACAACTTGGCAAAAACCATTCAACCGATTTTTAAGGTTTACCTGACAAATTAAAGAAGCGAAAAATTTTCCAGTTCCGGCTGCCAGAATTTGTTGCTGGTAAGTGCCAAATTATTGCCTTATTAGTGGCCTCCAAATTTAGCGGCCCACCAAATTTAACAGACCTCCAAATTTAGTTGGCACTCCTACCAAATTTAGCCAATGAGCCTAGTTTGACCAAAACTTTGACTAGCCATGACTTTCACATACGAACTCGAATTGAGGTGTCTTTTGCACCGTTAGAAAGCTTGTGATGAGCTATTAGATCTAACCCTAGTTTCATTACAATCAAATAAATTTTATTTTTGATCTTTTCTTGAGCCCTCTTGGATATTTGAGTGTCTCTGGAGCCACCTGGATGAACAACTATCAACAAAAAGGCCAAAAACATCATCATGCTTCTTTAATTAAGTGACGGAAAATACATCATCACTTTTACAATCATTTCGCAACATATGATTTACAATAAGATGGCCATGAAAAACTACTATATCTAACAAAACCATCTCTCACTCATCAAAGTGAATGGGTCATCATCCTAGAGTTGGTTTGCTTGTTAAACAACTTTTCCAATTGGTTCTTGCACAAGCTCTTTTTCCTTGAGACATTTCTTTAGATGGAGCCTCCAACATGTGTCTCTCTGATGTCCATCTTTGTTGCAATGGCTGCAAAAATTATTCTTCCCCCAGACTTGCTTAACCTTCTTCCTCTAGACTTGCTTAACCTTCTTCCTTCCCTAATGTGGAGAAGGCCTTTCACGTATTGTCCTTTTTCTTTTTTCCATTCTCTTCCAACACTCGGAAACCACATGGTTATACAAGCCATAAAAGTTACATCATTTTTTATGGCACCAATTCTTCTCATCATTAACAATATGCTTGTAATCAAAATGAACTTTAGAATAATGAGACTTTTTATACCTTTCTTTAGCTCTCTCTTTGGAATGCTCACTTCTCTTTGGAAATGATCTGCAATTATGATGATTGGAGGCTTGGGAGGTACTCTCATCATACTTCATTGTCTCAGACTTGTCGCCTAAAGATTCTCTTGTCTTTTCCTTTTTGACATATCCAAATCTTGCACATCGTGGTAATTCCACCACTTGGATGGAATTCACAATGCTTTACCCATTAGTACCTATGCCCTTGCCTTAATATCCCATCTTCTTCATTAATCTTGAACTAATGCCTGTAGTGTGATTTTCAAAAGCACCCAAATCATCATCATTATGTGAAAGTGAAACTGAAGAATTACCAACATTGTTTACCTCTGAAGCAGGTGATGATGGTTCCGCTAAGCCTTTGTTGCGCTTCAACTTTTCCGAGGCCCCTTCTGTGGCTTGTAATTGAAGCTAAAACCTATGCTTCTCCTCTTTTGATTCTTGTAGAAGTCTCCTCAATTCATCATTCTTCCCTTGAAGGCTATGATTGATCTCCTCATTTGAATGATGAGAAGAAGAAGAAGAAGAAGAAGAAGAAGAAGAATATTAACTGGAATATGGAGATGGAGCATCGTCCTCTGATCTCTCTTTCTCCTGTTCCTCTTTTGCCATTTTCTCCTCATAATTTGCATACATTAAATCTACCATGTGTGCCATCTTGAGAAGGTCCTCGTAGAGATCTTTGTGATCCTTCATTTTCCTTCTTGTTGCACGTTCAATCTCTGGTTATCATTCACACTCGCAATTCACATCAACAAGAAGACTGCTTTGATACCAAACTTGATTCAGTTTTTCTCAGCTACCGGAATTAACCAAGATCTTTTACTTATGTGATGTTAGCATACTTGCATGTAAAAGAGTATGAAAAACCACACGTGCATATTTTAAAGAAGAGGAAACATAAAGACAACCATCAAATCAAAGAACAAACACAACTTGATAATGAAGTTCACCAGTGTGAAACCAATGTGAATTACGTCTCCGAGCCTGGTGTCAAGAATGGGGAAGACGCTTCATTAATTGCTGCACGATGATGATGAGTACATGATGCATCCTTTGTCAATACAAGGAAGAACTTTCTCCAATAGGGAGACATGTCTCTCCACAAGACGTTCTTCTATAAGAACTCTCACTCATATAAGCTCTCCTTCAACAATACAAAATATCAAAACTCTCACATGAAGTGGTATGCGAGGATCCTCCAACATAGTAGCAAACAAATATCTCAACATCAAAGCATCATCTTAGCAAAAATCAAAAGAAGACATGGTATTAGTGCATCTTATACCTCTACTTCTGGGGATGGCCTAAAAATGCACACATTTGCTGAAGAAACGGTATGCACAATTGAATTGTTCGTGAAAAATCATGAAATCTGATTGTAAACTTGATCCCTTTCTGACTTGGTCAAATCTCAGCTTCCTGGGAATCTCAAAGATTATCTTTTATGGTTTGACTAAAATTCGGCTTCTCATATGAAGAAATTGATCTCATCATCACGTTCCTTGCGAAAAATTGAGAAAAAAGAGTATAAAGTTGACCTGGTTCTGAAACTGTCATTTTTAGGCCTCTCAAAAATCTCAAAAATTCATCAAGATTGCAAAAAGATTCTATTTTGCAATGTCACTGAAATTCTCTTCCTCAAGTCAGAAAACTGATCACGCCATGACACTGTTGGTAAAATTCAAAGTAATATGAATATAAAGTCAGCATAATTCTGACACCTTCAAAATTTTCCCTCCAAAGAATCTCTAAAATTCCTCAATGATTCTGCATGAGAATATTCTAAAAAAATATTTTTAAATATTCTCCCATAATATATTGTCTTGGAAACTGTGTCCGACATGGTATTGACACTCAAGTGTTAAGAGCTGGCTCTGTTCTCGGGACAAATGACTCTTGGACTTTAAATAATGTTCATGGGCAATAATGTCAAAATTAGAGCTATTAGCATCTGGGCTGGCATGACGATTGTTAAAATGCTGATTGGGATGGAGAGGTCGTGGCCATGAGTACAAACCTCACAAAATCCACTTTTGATTAAAAAATACAAATACAATACATATAACAAGCACCATAACCGTTTGCAATTCAAAACATTCAAACCATCGAACATAACAAAAGATTATTCATTTGAGTGTAAACCATTAGCATTTGCCCGTAACCATGGGACGAATATCCAACCATGTGTGTTAATATGGTCTAATGCCCATTCCATTATGCCTCCCCATATATATGAATATATACCCATATTTTAATTAAATATACCGATATGCCAATTAATTCGTTAGGTGGTTTTGAGTTTTAAATTTGTTTTATATGGTTATTAAATAACCTTATATATTAAAATAATTGGTTTTATATATATATGTTTTTGAGATTTAATATTTTTATTTTTTTATTTTTTTGGTAGGGCTAGGTGGTTAGTGTTGGGCAATGATTTATTGGTTATTTAGTCATTATATAAGCAAAGTGAGTCTTACATAATTTGTAGACTTCCGATGGTAATAAAATGGTCATACAAACTCCAATTGAGGTGTCGTTCATGTCATTGTATTCGTAATGATGAGCTCTGCAACTTGATGCCAGTGTTGCAAAGATTCAGGAACTTTGAAATTTGAGCCTTTTCTGAACCACCTTTGGTTTTTGAGCATTTCTAGAGCCACCTGGATCACTTATCCAATTTATTTTTCCAACAAATAGGTTAAAAACATAACCACTTGTAGGTCTTCTCTAATCAAGTTCTTCAATCCACTCTACACCAACAAAATTCTATACATATATGACTTTATTTAGTGCAAGACTTCTAAAGTGGCACATAAATATTTGCAAACCCTCTTCATAGTTTCCCAATGTTTCATCTTTTGTTTTGTCATATATTTACTCAAAACTCCCACTAAATGGACAATGCCTAATTTATTGCATGTCAGATCATAAATCAAACTTCCAACCATACCCATAAAAGAAATGCAAACTTCCAACCATACCCATAAAAGAAATGCAAGACATGTCTTCTAGCTTTACTTGTGTCTTGGGACATTGTTCTGCATGTAACTTTAGACTTACATGAATTGGAACTTTGATTGATTTACATTCTTGCATATCAAAGCTCTACAATATTGATTCAATGTATTTCCTTTGAGTCAACTAGAGTTTCTTGTTTACATGACCTCTTATAATTTCCATGTCAAAAATAAAATTTCAAACACCAAGGTCCATCATATCAACCTTAGAAGACAACTAAGAATTAACAATCTTAATCATTTCCTTATATATATATAGATATAGTCAACATGTAATACCACATACACATAATAATCAACTTTATTTAAAAATCCAAATTCCAATATTTAAGTATCAAAACTTTTAATACTACATTTCTGGAAGCTCCTTTTAAATAGTAAAGAACTTTGTTAACTTACAAATACAACTACTTCTTTCCCACCATAGTAAAATATTCTAATTATTTCATGTAAGTTTCTTCTTCAAAATCTCCATATAAAAATGTTGTTTTAATATCCATTTACTCCGATCTCCATATAAAAATGTTTTACTATCCATTTACTCCACTTCAAAATCAATTACAGTAAAAATATACCAAATAAATCTAATGGAAATTTACTCTAAAAATATCTCTTTGAGAATTTACTCTAAAAATATCTCTTTGCTCCCGACAAACTTAGTACTTCACTTTATTCTTAACATTAGAGTTCTTCTTGAACACCATTTTTCTCGCAAACCATTACAATATAGGGTTGTACATTCAATTTAGTGTTTCTTCATAGCGTAATTTTTTAGTTTAAAAAATCAAGTTTTCAAGATGCAACATAGTGCGTTGTATTTTTCATTGAAGTTGCATCACATTTTTATTGGTGTTTTTGACACATACTTCTTTAAGCATGTCTTCTGCATTAACATATTTGGTGCTGTTGTGTGTATCCGTTTTACTTATTTCTGTGGAAAAATAATAATAAACCAGGATTTAGTGTTATAGGGCATATATTTAGTGTCAAAAATATAATTATTATTTTTTTTAGTGTAATTATTAATTTTTTTTCTTAAATTTTTGGTGTTTTAAAATCATATTAATGTCATGATTAATTTTATTTTGTGTCAATCTAACAACATGGATTAGTTATTAACATCATATTAGTGTTGAAATTCAAAGCTTTTCTTATGTCTCATAAGTACCATACTACTTTACTTTTAAAGTCGTTTTTGCAACATAATAAATATTGTTGCAAAGCATTAATATAATGCTAATAATGTTGTTTTAGTACCGTAATCATGCCATTTTACTATAAATTATATTAGAATTAAAGTCATTTTTGCAAAGCATTAATGTAATGCTAATAATGTTGCAAAACATTAATGTAATGCTAATAACGCTGTTTTAACATCGTAATCATGTTATTTTACTTTAAATTATATTATAATTAATTTAATATTTTGATTAATTTAATTTAATTGTGATTAATTAATTAATTTTATTATTATTAATTGTTTTGTTATTTTGTTTATTATTGTTAACAATTTTATTATTATAAAGTTATTTATTTATGTAATTATTGTATTTATAATATTTAATTGTTGGTTAAAGGACAATAGTTTGAATGATGGGTAAACGACAATAGTTTGAGTGGTAGCTAGCAGGTTTAATTTCCCTTTTACTTGGTTTCTATTCTTGGGATACATGTTACCTTGTAAGGACTAGCAGATTTAATTTCCCTTTTACTTGGTTTCTATTCTTGGGATACATGTTACCTTGTGAGGACAAAATTTGAACAAATTGGAATTTCCCTTTTACTTGGTTTCTATTCTTGGGATACATGTTATCTTGTGAGGACTAGCAGATTTAATTTCCCTTTTACTTGGTTTCTATTCTTGGGATACATGCTTGGGATACATGTTACCTTGTGAGGACAAAATTTGAACAAATTGGAATTTCCCTTTTACTTGGTTTCTATTCTTGGGATACATGTTATCTTGTGAGGACTAGCAGATTTAATTTCCCTTTTACTTGGTTTCTATTCTTGGGATACATGCTTGGGATACATGTTACCTTGTGAGGACAAAATTTGAACAAATTGGAATTTCCCTTTTACTTGGTTTCTATTCTTGGGATACATGTTATCTTGTGAGGACTAGCAGATTTAATTTCCCTTTTACTTGGTTTCTATTCTTGGGATACATGTTACCTTGTGAGGACAAAATTTGAACAAATTGGAAATCGTGTCAAGTAATGAGCCCAAAGGAGATGGAAAATTTGAATGTCTTGATATTGAGGTGAATAGTGGCAGCCGTTGTGATTTGATCTTGGGCCTTGCCTAGAATAGTGCTTTGAAGTTACCAATTCACCAATTACCATGAAAACAATATTTAATTATTGATTAGATTCATGACTTAAATAAGTCTATTTCATAGCATACTAAGCTCAATAATAAAAACCATGTGTATATAAATGCTCTACCTCTACCTCTTAACATCCAGTCTCTTTCACATCATGACTAGAGCAAAATATCATTATTCATGAATGCGGTTACAACATTTCACAGTACTAAGATTCAATCAATTTCATACCTTGGAAGAAGAAAACCATGTAACATGATTCTAGTTAACACAAGTGTGAGGCAAAACAAAAAATAAAAATTTTGGTGTTTCCTATCATTGTTTATTTGACACAAACTTGACCCACACTAAATGAAAATGTGATACTATAACATTGTTAAATCTTGATGCATGCTAGTTAAAGAATTGAATATGAAAAAATGAGTTGTGGCGATGCAAAATAACTACTTTATAGATCCATTTGGTAGATTCTTCATCCTCTAACTCGAATTGCATTTTCTATAGTTCTTCTTCTTATTTGGAAGTTGTTTAACTTCTCTAAATATTACATCCTAGCTATAAATAATCTTGTTTCTTATCAAGTTTCAAGGCTTGTAGGATTTTATAGCATCTTTATAATTGATAAAGATACACTTTCTACTTTATTAACCATCTTACTTCTTTCCTCCTTGAGAACATGCACAGAAGCAACACGACCATGGAATTTGAGATTTTTAATGGAGTTTTCTTACTAGACCATGCCTCATGTAGAGTTTTTCCAACCAAAATTGACCACATAACACTTAGTATCCTTTGCCTCTATCCATAGTTCTTATGCTAACTCTACATCACTAAGAATACTCACTGCCTTTTTCATCAATATCTTATTCATTCTTTTTGCAACTCCATTTTGTTGAGGAGTGTATGAATTCATATTTTCTGTTGTTATTTTTCATTGCTTAAAAAACTCTTGGAATTCATTTCCATATATTTCTCCATCATTACATGTCTTCAACACATTTATCTTGTTTTATGTTTGGTTTTCCATAAGAATATTTGTTGATTTGGGGTAGCATCGGATGTGCTCTAGCCATGAAAATTGGTGGAGAGGCTAAAGCACATGAGATCTCCAAGACCCATAAATGGTTTGGGGAAATTCTTCCCAGTGAAGCAAATATTAAAATAATTAATATTTTTAATGAGTTCTTAAGTCTAAACTTAGGAAAATAAAAATATTAATGGATATTAATATAAAACTGGGTTAGAAGGTTCTAAATGACATGGATCAAGCCAAATATAATCTTATTCGTTGAATAGAGATGTAATCCCAACCGTTTAAGACTCAAAAGAAAAAGTATAAGAGGAGGATTGAGGGTCAGTTGGAGACACACCAGAGTGATCAATCAGTTCAATTTTTTTATAGCGGGGTTTGCTAAGAGAAATCAAACCAGTGATCAGAGCTTCAGTGAGGGGCAGCGAGTGCAAGGCAAAGAGGCAGAGATAGTGTCGGAAGAACAATGCAGAGACAGAGGCAGAGCAAGAGGAAGCCACACAAAGGCCAACAATGATTGCGCAGAGGCCTAAAGGGCCTATGTGACTAATGCAAAGGTTGCAAAAGTGACGCCAAAGGCCAGAGAGGCTACACAGAGCCTCAGAGGGCTGACGCAAATGGTTTTAGTTTGACGCAGAGGCCAAGAGGGCTGATGTTGAACCTCGAAGATGCGTTGGAGAGGGTTTCGTGGAGCAGATTTTCAAAATATCTACTTTCGAAGAGAGGTATTACTGCCAAATTATTTATCTTCATCGGGTGAGCTAGTTTGGCACCCAGTGTACTCAAGAAAAGCTTCTTAATAATAAAACCCTCAGAACTGCTGCACCGGTTTTCCCAAGTTGGGTTTTTCCGTAGACGATTGTCCAAAAATAATGGTGTCCCTTGTGACTTTGTCTATTTCTTTCAGTTGTTGATCTATAGATGGTTGAGACTCTATTGTGTTTATTTCAATATTTATATGGTTAAATAGCTTGTTAGTAATTAAAGCAAGTAGGCAAAATAAACTAGAGAACATAGAAAATTTTCTAACGGGTAATACTTAGAAATTTCAACAATCTTAAGCTTTATGAATTAACTGAAAATCTCATATTTCTCCTTGAGGACATATATCCATGTATTACTCAAGAAATCATATATAAAAAACACACCATGTAGGTATTTACTAAGTGATGGAACATGAACAAGTCCAAATAGATCACTATCTTCATTACTCTCTATTGATTTTTCATGAAACCAATCTTCGAGATATTTATATTTCTTCTTTGATACTTCTCTCTTTTGTTGAATTTTTACGATTTCTTCCTTTAATCGTGTTATTTGCATCTGCTCATTGTCTTGATGTTCTTATGTACTAAATAATCTTCCACACATTGGACAACATAAATTTCACTTTTTTTGAATATATGTATATCCAATTTCATTTGGAAAACATGGACATTTAGTCCAAAATAATGATTACTGTTTGGAACTCATTTTCCCTTCTTTCTTTGCTTTGTCGATATGTCAATAATAACTAGCCCTTTGAATATATATATATATATATTATATATATATATATATATATATATATATATATATATAATATATATATATATATATATATATATATTCAATAATTCTTTATACTTCTTGGTATCAGAGAACGTGGCTCTGATACCAATGTAACGACCAAAATTCGTATACGCAGTGGAAATCTTTAAAATACTTCAAAGACATAAATGTCCATTGTAGGACAGTAATTGTATATAAGAATTTGTATGAGATGTGAAATGGTTACAAATGAGAATTAGGGTCTACTTATATATCCTAGGTAGGTACCCCTTCACTAACAAACATGTCCTTAGAACATGTCTCTTCATTAATTATGATTTTTATTATTTACATTATTTTATTATTATTTTTATTCATAACATTGTCCACATACCTGCAACAGTTCCAAGAAGGTCAACACCAATAATGTTTCAAACTACCTCAGTCGACCACAGGTCATGGTGCTAACCATTGTGCTCGAATCTTGTGAACACAAGACTTTGGAATGGCCACATATGTATAAGAGTGATTCAAAATTAAACACCACATACTAGATGCACCTGGAAGGTAAGAAAGTTCTAGACTTTCACCTCCATGACACATTGTTCTTCTACCTGGGACACCTCTGTGTTCCCTCAAACGAGCGTTCCAAGATGATTTGGGAGGAGCACTATAGTTGGGTCACTGGACGTTTTGGGGTAGAGAAAATAATGATAGTGTTGCATAAGTATTTTTATTGGCCAAACCTTTGAGAGGATGTTGGGAAGTACATCATATCCTATACTACATGCGCCATTTCCAAACCTACAATCAAGAAGCAATGATTGTATACTCCTTTTCCTACTCCTAGCTAGCCCTAGGTGTAGAAATTTGTTGTAGATTCAAACTGCTAATTGTAATTTACTAAAACAATAGACTTGAATCTACTCTACTCATCAACAGAAACAATTAAACAATCGTGAAATCATGAAGCATACAAGAGAAATAATTCAATCAACACTCTACAAAATGATTTCTTGAGGAAAGCCACAGCTAAAAGCCCCTACTATATGTATATTGCATTAGTCAGAAAATATGAGAAGATTACAATGCTTTGTTCAAGCTCGAGAAACCTTTGCACTATCTCTATCTATCTCACAACTTCCTAGACAATCCTAGGCCAATACTTAACCAAATTTTGGCTTGCAAAAGTCCCTATTTTGTAGTGTTGTCCTTGGGAATTATCCCCTATTAATTAGGGAAATTACTCAATTGGAATTGTGCAATCCTCATGGGCCTTCTCTAACTTCATGCACCACCTGTACAATTCAGATGATTATACAACTGATAGTGCACTGTCCCTGAAATCCAATCTCAACTGGGTAACTCTCAGATTTGATATGCACGAGTTATTTATGAGTGAATCATTAGTTATCTGGTTGATCATTGCAGGAAAAACCACACTATTAGATCTCCCACTAGTTCCTCCAATAGTTGGAAGTAGTTGGAAGTAGTTTAACTGACTTTAACTTAGTTAAACTTAATTAATTAATTACAACTCAAAATAAACTCAACCAGGGCTCCTATAAAGTTGGACACACTCTACATGACTCAAGTTAGTCTGTCAACGCTAATTAAATGAGCCAACTAAGTCAAATTAACTCAGTTAACTAATACAAGTTGTCTCGTGATGTGGAATTACAATTTTATTCCTAATTTAAATCAAGGACAAAAATACATTAGGATTTTATTGCTGCATTTTCAACACTCCCTCTAAAAAAGAAAGGGATTATTTTCTACCTCGATCCTACCTCTATGAAACTCGAATTTGCATCTTGAAAATGCCTTTGTCAAAATATCTGCATTCTATTCCTCTGTAGGAATGTACTCTAGCAACATGATTCTCCTCTACACACAATCTCGTAGATGGTGATACTGGATGTCGACATGCTTGGAACGATAATGAAAAACTGGATTACCAGAGAGTTTGATACAACTCAAATTATCAGAGTAAATCACTATAGGATCCATCTATTGACCAAATAACCCAACAAGTATCCTCCTCATCCAGATAGCTTGACAAGCTTCTTAACTAGCAACCATGTACTCTACTTTTTCTGAACTGAGTGCAACTAATCTTTGCTTCCTGCTATACCAAGAAACTGCTGCTGACCCAATACTGAAGATTCCCCTTGATGTGTTCTTCCTGTCGGATGGACCCCCTACCTAATCTGCATCTATTAAGCCTTGCAGCTTCACTTTCTCTGTCCATCTGTGCTAAAGACCAAACTGAGTGGCGCCTTTGAGGTATCTCAACACATGTTTAGCTACCTTCGAATAGAGTTTGGATGGCTTAACCATTTCTTGACTAAGCTGGTTAATTGCAAAACATATGTTTGGTCGTGTATTCACCAAATACATAAGTGAACCCAGAAGCTGCCTCTAGATTGTAGCCTCCATTACTTCACCTAAATTAGCATCTTGCTTCCTTTATTTTCCTACTACAGGAGTCTCCATGGGTTTTTTACTCTCCATATGGAACTTCTTCAATATCTCATTGGTATACTTTCCCTGAGAGACAAATAGTTCCTCATCTCCTTTCCATACTTCCATATCAAGGAAATAATGCATGAGCCCCATGTCCTTCATCTTGAATTCTCTTGCAAGATCCTCTTTGTAATATTTTACCAGCTTCTCATCACCTATTAGAATTAAATTATCGACATATAATACTATAATCAAGAATTTACCTTCAACCACAATATAGTAAAGGTTTGCATATGCTTCACTTTTGATGAAGCCCAACCTAGTGAAATAACTGTCAATCCTAGTGTACCAAGCATAGGGTGCTTGTTTCAATCCATACAATTCTCACTTGAGTCTCCACACATATGACTCTCTGTTGAAGATCTCAAACCCTTCTGGCTGCTCAATGTACACTGTTAGGTCCCTATACTACTAGTGTAATCCCTTATTGTTATTAGTGCAACCACCTTATTGTATTATTGTGCCCATATAGTCCCCATTTTGTTATTATTATGCCCCATAGAATCCCATTATTGTTATTGTTGTGCTCCTACAACATTATTGTTATGTAGACTATGATTGTATTGGGATCCCTTATACTTTTATATATAGAAAGGAGGTCTGGTCATTTGTATCATCCAAGAATTATTCGTTTGTGTAATGTAAAGGAGATTTTTCCCTCAAAGAGACTGAATTTTAAGTAGTTGATCTATATTTTCTATGTTTCCGTGAGTTGGTTTCTTAACATTTGGTATCAGAGCTTTGGATTCTAGGTTTCACTGCTCCAAATAGGCCATCGTAGAATTTTCTCTATAACTCTTTCTCTACGAAGTTTCAAAATCTAAAAAAGAAAACCCATTTTAGTTGAAATTATTCTGAACCTCAGGTCCAAATTTTAGATCTTTTCTCGCTTATTTTTGAAGATATGATCTAAGGAAGTTAGGGTTTTTGCAAGCTCCAGAATTCCATCGCAAACAGGCCATCGTGGAATTTTTGCTATAATTTTTTTTTCTATGAAGGTTCAGTATCCAAAACTAAAACCCATTTGAGCCAAAATCTTGATGAAGCTTGGGCCAAAATTTCATATCTTGTTTCGCTATATTTTCAGAGATATAGTCCAAGACATTTAGGGTTTTTTAGGCTCCCCAATTACATCCCAAAAAAACGACCTGGAGAAAATCTTCATAACTTTCTCTCTGAGAATCATATTGAAATTTTATAAATATTTACAGAAAGAGGATGGCCTACAGTTTTTTGTACATCATTTTAAGGTCCTAAGGTCTAAACAATCACACGTGGAACTTCGTACAAGTTTTCTCTATTAAACTAGTCTATAATCAGGTCATCATGGGATATTTGGCATAAATATTCCTTGGAGAATCAAAATATTGATCATACTTGTGGGGTTGGAAAGAGGACTCAGAGGGCTACCGCAAGACGCAATTTTAGACCTTAGAGATCCAAAATTATAGAGATACAACAGATTCAATATCGAGCTCCTACAAAGTGAAAAAAAGGTGTCTAGTTTTTTAAAAATTTTGCATAAGTTTGGTTGAAAAATTAGTTTGAAGGAATTAAAAGAGCATAGTGAAGAATTATTATCATTAATTGATGCCCCAAAGAAAGAATGGAAACACCTAGTAAGCAACTTGAAATCTCTAGCATGACTCATGAAGAAGAGGAAGAAATGCAACATGATATATCAAAATTACGAGACCAAGTGCAACAAAATTCACTCTCACAAAAGTGACATAAGCTAAGATGGATGGTTTAAAGAAAGGCATGGAAGCTAAGATGAATGATCTGGAAGCTAAGATGGATGGTATAGAAGAAAACCTTAAAGGAAACATGTAAGGTTTGAAGACAGATTCACAAAGTTGCTACAAGAAATGCTTACTAATGGCGAAAGGGTAGTAAATGAAACTCATGATCAGAACAAAATAAATGTTAATCATGATTTCATAGACTCTAACTTTGGATTGAAGACCCACCATATTCCAAAGATCGATATGAGGAAGTTTTATGGAAAGGATACCATAACATCGATACTACAGATGGAGCAATATTTCGATCTCCATAATGTGTAAAACACACAAAAGGTACGCATTACAACTTTATATTTGGAACCAAATTAGTTTGTATGGTATCAATGGCTTTTCTCTCGTAAACAAATTGTCACTTGGGCAATTTTTATGGAAGAAATGATAGAAAATTATGAGGGTACAAAAAGAAACACCTTTTTTAGCAAATTGATAAATCTAAAAAAAAAGGGTTTAATGATGGAGCACATTGAGGACTTCCAAAAATTAAATATAAGGGTGAAAGATATTCCAAAGGAGCATAGGATTGATGTGTTCATAGGGACTTTAAAGGATAACATCCAACATGAGGTTCACATTTGGGAGCCTGATTAATTGGAGAAGACATTTAGGTTGGCAAGAAAAATGGGAAGAAAAATTCTGGTGTTGGCTTGATGGGCCCTGACCCAGGTTCAGAAGTGATTTAGCCAAACAAATACTGAAACTACTGGCCCTTTCGACAACAGTCTGCGATGCACGGGCTGAGGTATCACACAAGGTAGTATGGGAGGGTGTTGGAACTAGGTTTCCATACCCTAGGGATGTCTTGATGAGGTTTTACAAAGTTCTCGAGCCCAACTTGCGCACCTGTGCTACTCTGTGCAGCTATCTAACCTTCGCGACTAGTGCAACTGCTTTAGCGCAACCCTGTAAAGAGCGAAAAGATGTGCTATCTAGATATTTGATCTTCACTATGCTATTATTATAGAACTTGACTTATTTGTGTGTACCCAATATTCTTATTAACCATTCACCATTCATACCAAGTGCGCACAATCATAAAACCATAAAGCGATAAATAAACATAACAGAAGCATAAACACACAGATCTATGAGCAAATGCACAATATTCCAGAATCAAATTATCTTTTATCAATCTTTTGTTCAGATACAATCCCAAATCCTTCCTGCGCACTCAGCTATAGGGGTCTGCGCACATAACTGCAGACTCTACCAGGCCTTTGAGCACACAGCTGCAGAGCCTCTTCCTACTACTACAACCCAAGACTTGGATGCACAGACTCAGAGCTTAATCCCTTAATCAAAACCCATATTACTTCTCTATATTCTCCAACTAACTACTCTTTACACTGAGAGCGTTGCTCTACTTATACAATCCCATGGTCCGCGGACCATGGGTAGGTCAACACATTCTATATTAAATTACATTATTTTAGGGTGGACAACCATAGACTCTCACTCTCCGCACCCGCATTTTGCGGGGTATTTACATTACAATGACCAAAAATTGGGTTTTAATCCCCAAAACTAGCTATGGGGGGATTCGATGCCCAACAGGCCCCCAACACAATCGTTGTGACTCGTCCCAAGTCACTCGGCTGGGGCGGTGATCTTTGCGCGGATGATCCGGATTTTAAACAGGAACACAATAGATTACAGAGATAACCATAAATACAGAGATGCGATAACCATAAATAAAGAGATGCAGCGGAAATAACACTTCATTTCATTAATGGAAAATACCGAAATATGGTTACAACCAGAATTGGAAATAAACCAGCTAGGACGATGGTAGCTTATCTCTAAGAAGAGATGTGCGGCTACATGTCTTTGAACTGTTCCGAACTTGTGTTACAATGAGGCTCGAAGGCCTATTTATTATTGAGAAACAATGGACAACCCTTCATATTCCAAAGCCGACCCTTAGAAGATGAAACGCCAAATTGTGGGCCTCGTTTTGGGTAAATTGGTACACCAATTTCCCGGGGTCGTAACTTTGGCATACGATCTCCATTTGACGCGTATGATAGCTCGTTAGAAAGATCTATCCGAGAAATACCATTGTTGGAATGGGCAACATGGGTCCTTTGCATGGACCCATGTTGCCCCTGGATTCCCCAAAAAACGTCGTTTAGGGCCTCAAAATGGCTCTGGAACTTTAGGACCCGAAAAACTGCTAAAAATAGTAAGTTGTGCTATAATTAAGGAAACTGAAAATGTTGAAAGAGACAATTGTGGGGGTCCAAATGGGATAGGTGGGTGGCCACCAACATCCACTTGGATCACAATCATGGAATGAAAATAGGTTGTCCGATATATATTCAAGTTTACTTTGGTTTGTGCGGGAAGCGGTTTTCCCCTCGACCATTCCGCGGAGAATGCGTAATAGAAGCAGGCCCCCGACTTTGACTACAGGGGCTTTTACCACGAGCTATTACTATCGATCCATCGATCGATGGGCAGAAGCTATTGCGTATAGTTGAAAAAGGTGGGGATACTATATCAGGTAAAGAAACACGAGTTGTTGAAGCATCCTCATCATCAGTTCCAAATTCGATTGTTGAACCCATTATTTATCTATAACCACCTGAAGCATAGTTCAATTTCTCCCAGTCCCAGTTCCAAGCACAGCCCCACCAATAACAGGGGCAAAGTGTGGACTTTAATGAATTCATTCATATCCCTCATATATGAATTGGGGATGCGCGCTTGAACGATGATTGAATTAGAAGGTTGAACCAGTATATTAGTGGGAATCAATTTCGCTCCTTCTTCTTGTTCCAACCAGTTTGAGAGTCCTCATAGCGGGCGGAGTATTAATTACTAAAACGAATGATTATGAAATAGTATGTTTCAGACCTGGTTCCACCAATTGGTTGGGGAGCGGCTGTAGCCCGTTGATCCAGTGGTAAACTTAGCAATTTTATTCATGAATTCCATTTATTCAGACGGCTACACGACTACTTAATAATCGTTCAAGACTTCCTTCAGGTAATAATCAGTCTATGAGGCGCCAATCTAACACAGGAGAAAGGCACTGCTGGACACGACTGAATTATAGTTTTATTCAAGACTGCTCGAATTCTATTTCTGCAGGCATCAAAGCCAACTACGGACTCTCTTCGAAAACAGCTCGATTCATTTGTGTTCTGCCTTTTTGCTTCTTTTGAACTTGTTTCAAAATAGATATTATCCTAACATTTTGAAACCACTTCAAAAGGGTGGGAATAATAGAATATCATCAGTGAGATTGGGTCGAGATTTCAAGGCCCGATACACCAAAAGGTAGGAGGGAGAGAGGTAGGAGAGGTAGGAGAGGTAGAAAAATAGCCCACCACCCAGTTGGTTGCTCATTCATTCATGCATGCATAATGACATTTATAATATCTGGAATGACTGCTTTCTTATCAAAGCATATATAATATATGTAATTATGCTTTCTTATCAATGCATATATTATATATGTAATTACGTTTTAGCATTAATCTTTCTTGGATTTTAGCAAATCCAAATTCCTTGCCCTCGGAAGCGCATGACCTTCGGACCTTCAAATTTGGTTGATATTGAAGGGTATTGCTGTAAGGTGACACTTGATGTTACAAGCTTGTCAAGACACGGTTCTGCTGTTGGTGTATTGTGCCAAGACATGTCACTTCTGCAAGTCCTCTGTTTTTAATCTGCTGGAATACTTGATTTCTGCTATTACAAACATGCCCATACAATTTAGAAAATGATACCTCGAACGCATCTTAAAACAACCTTCATCAAGCCTGTCAACCTTTGTTTATAAAACTCAGACCTCTTCCACCTGCTAAGCCACTTACTTCAAAAGTGAAAAAATGCCCATGTCATTTTACATACTAACACCTGGCACATAGTAGACATCGAGGAACATCAGCGTATTCCCTCCAAAGGGAAATCTAGACATTTCTTTTACCAACTACCGTATACTCCTCCCCACCACCAAAGATCATGGAATCCTTGGACGAACACGACACATACTCTGTGAACCAATCCGTCATGTTAGTGAAATGTCGTGAGGCCCCTGAATCAATATACCAAGCAGATGACCTGGACTGATCATGATCTGTTTGTGTCGTGGCCATGAATGCATAGAAGACTGACCCCTCCTCTGTGTGCTCTATGACATGAGCCTTCTGTTGAGGCCCTCCCTGGTTGGTTTTCTGGTCAGCAAACTATTTTCTATAGTGCTTCTTCATATGGCCTGTGTTGCCACAATAATGAGAAATGGTCTTCTGTCCCTGGGAGCCATCCTCCCCACTATGCTACCCTTTCTTCTTGGCCCCTTTTCCTTTGCCTTTGAAATTGGCCGCAAAGGACTGCTCAGAACCCTCTGTCTCAGTGTTGCTCTCGAACTGTTTCTTCCATCCGTCCTACTGTAAGAGCTTGTTGCAAAGCTCTCCAAACTTCAGGTAAACATCCGTAGCAGTGATGTTCAGGGTCTCTATGAAGTGCTCGTAAGTACGTGGTAAGCTTTTAAGCATTACGACTACCATGTCATCTTCTTCCATCTTCTAACCAATTGCCTCCACCTGATCGAAGATGTCCTTGATCTTGAGTAAGTGCTCCTGCAACAAGGCACCCTCACTCATCGTGATCGAGAACAAAATATTCTTCATAAAAAGGCTCACCCTTTGTCATAAGTCTCATGCTGGTCTTTTCAATGCTTCCAAATGGTTGCTTAAGTATTCCCTACCTGAACTTCAGGAAGCATTTCATCTATTACGGACAATTTGATCAGCATTACAACCTCTCTATCTTGGCCATCAAACTTGTTCTTGTCTTTACCCGCAACTATGGGTCGGGTAGTTGTGCCTTGAACAATGCCAGTATATGTTGCTTCCAAGTGTTGTAGTTCTTACCAGATCACTTTTGGTTGCCTTCCAGCATCATGTTGGTCAAAGAAGCCATGGATGTATGCAGGTTGATAGGTGCACGACCTGCCTCTTCAAGTGACAAAGAAAGGGGGCCAGCAGCATAAGCAAAGGCATAACCAGATCCATACGCAGAGCCAGTAGCTTATTATCCAACAACATGAAAGCAAGCATCATAATCAGAAGCAAGGGTTGCAGAATATATATAAGCAAAGGCAGCTAGAGCATAGGCAAGGGTAGCTATAGAACCAACAACAGCTTGTTATTTTGATCGTGCAGTTGACCCAGTAGATTCTATTGAGTAAGCACCAGTTACATATCCAACAGCAAATACAGAGGTAGCTTAATCACCAATTGGATAACCAGAACCAGTTGACTCAGTAGATCTAGCCCTTTATGTATATGAAACAGAAGTAGAGCCTGTATATTCTGTTGCTTAAGTAGTAGAACCACCATCAGTATATTATCTTGTTGATCTAGTCGATGATCCAGTTAGTGATCCAATTTATCCTTAAGCATCAAAGCCAGTATAAGTGACCATTTACCAGTAAGATGTAGCAAAGGTATAGGCAAGAGTAAGGGGAGAGACTGCATAAGAAGTAGAGGTGGGGCCCCCCATAGGCATAGTGTTTGGCGAAGGCTTAGGAGTGGGAAGGGGACCAGAGGTGAGTGCTCTGGGTATAGGGGCCCTTGGAGGTGGTGGGGGGTGGGGGGCTCCCTAGGATTGACCAGAGACCCGACCTGAGA